>PQVD01001452.1:0-17187 GCA_003012265.1 Setaria equina
AGTTTAAACAAATCAAAAAGATATTTGTTTTAAAACAAGAAGTTCTATTTTTATGTGATATGTTTAGCTATGGAGTTTGAGTTGTAATGTTAATTCTGTGCTTGTCACACAAGTCCGGTCTGCTCATCCAGTGGAGTGTACAGCTGAAAATCAACCTTTCATTTCTACCTCAAAACGTCCCACTCTTCCTTTTGGCTTTACGCTCAAAAACGAAACCTTCTGAAGATGTCGATGTGTTACAAATGCATGGACAACAATGGGAATATATTTAGTAAAGGACTATTTGAGAAGAAATGGACACCTTTTTAACTGCTGCTAACACTTGCGAAAGAGAAAGCCTGAGCAGTGCTAGGGATAGAATTCCGGTTATGTTTCCTTGCAGCATTTAATGATAGCTAGATAGTTTGGGGGATATTGAGAAATAGTTTGAAGACGACGAGGATGCAGACGAAAAAAGTCCATATGATATGCTTTGAAGAAAGCTTTCAGAGTGTCGCGGAAATTGAGGGAGTGTAAAAGTTTATTTGGTAGCTGGTCTGAGGTCACTTGTGGGTCTTGTATGTGGGGGCAACTTAGTGTGCCAAACAAAATTGTTAAGGAAGGATTTATTTGCAGAATAGTTTGCTGACCAAGAAATATTTTGCTGTATAATCTGATGGGAATATAAATAAGAAATAGACTTTATTTCCCAGTCTGTCCTTCACATCTGCTTTCGCTTCCTCTTCTTCCAGCATTTGATGTGTCTAATTGATTACTGAGGGATGTTTTTTTTGACAGCAGGGTTTCACTTATACTTTCGTTTCAGGTAAAGATATGGCAGGACAATTTCTGAAAAACGAAGAAGAGTTTAACCAGTTTATCCGAACGGCGGGGTTCGTTTTTTTACAACCATTTCCATTATTAACTGTATATATAACATGATAGCACACAGCACATTTCTAAACCCTGCATGAAATTTATCACATTTATAGCCATCTGTTGAATAATATTTTTTCCTTGCTGTTTTTACAATGTTTCTGGATTTATTAATAATGCTCCTTTTAAATTATTTACTACTCAAGCGTTCAGAATACTCTAAGTAAGCTCTTTTAATCATTGATGAGGATTATCGTCCACATATTATTGCTATGTTGAACAATGTGAGTCTTCTAATAGTAAGCATGCATATCATTCAGATATTCATTGGTGCATTTCTCAGCGAAATGGTCAAAAATGTGTGATCAGCTCAATGATTTATTAATGGAACTTAAGGATGAAATGAAGTGTTTTGATTTTGCTACACTTGAAGCAGAAGAAGTGGCTGAAATTTCAACTGCGTATAAGATTACTGCTGCTCCCACTGTTTTATATTTCAAGGTTTTCATTTTTTTTCCTTTTTTTTTTTTTTTTTTTTTAGAAAAAGGAGGCAGGATGGATTTGATTATTTTTCTATTTATTTGCACATGATTGTAAATATCCAAAAAGTTAAACAAAGAATATTAATATGGCTTGACAGTCGTCTTTTTAGTTTCTATCATTCTCAGCTTTAGGATGAAGATTTCAATGTTAAATTTTCGGATTACAAACATTTCTGCATTTTCTAGTAGTTCCTTTCTTTATTCCAGAATAATTATTGCTGAAAGCGAAATTCCCGTGAATTGTTTTGCTATGAAATATTTAACTTTAGGGAGGAAAGGAAATTGACCGGCTACAAGGCTTCGATCCGGGTGAATTAAGAACAAAGATTATCAAGCACAATTTTGTTGAAGGTGTTGCCAGTATGACTGGTAAACCGATTGACGATAAAAAAAATGCAAGTTGTAAATTCATTCCTTGTAAGCGATTATTCATTTTCTTGTTATTCAGAAGACACAATCCTTTTGGTAAAGGTATTTTATAATACGGAGTTGATTACCAATCGTGTACGTGGGCGGGAATATGAATATTTTGATGGCGACTTCTTTCATTTTAGCAGTATTAAGACTAGTTATCAATGAGGGAATACGAGGCTAATCACAGATATTAAAAAATTTGATTCTTTATAATTCTCTTTTTTCAGAATATAAATGACAGACTGAAATCACTGATACATCAAGCTCCTCTCATGCTCTTTATGAAGGGAACACCAAATAATCCTAAATGTGGTTCGTCAAAGGGAATTCTTTGTGAAATATAGTATCTCAGTTTTTTGCTTTCTTTCAAGACTCACGGAATTTGAAATGCAGGAAATTTTTCTAATATTTTAGGGTTCAGCAGTCAGATCGTTAATATTTTGCGAGAAGCAAATGCGGATTTCTCAAGTTTCGATATACTGGAAGATGATGAGGTAAGGATGCCGAAATTTTTCATCAAACTAAGGATAGAGTTATCAGTTTAGTTGATTATTTGAATCATTGAATTCTATCCCACCGTGCTTTAGTAAAAGAGCATGCAGAAACGCAGGAACTGAACTCACGAACTCCTGCCGAAAAATTGCAGGTAAGACAGAAACTGAAAGAATATAGCTCTTGGCCTACCTATCCACAGCTTTATTTGAACGGCGAACTTATCGGTGGCTTGGATATTCTCAGAGAAGAGTTGAATAACCCTGACTTTTGCGCGAAACTACCAAAGCGGAAGGTTAAGTTTGTACCACTGACTCACTTTTCAACTCACTCATTCTTTATATTTTCTTCCACTTTACTTAGTAAGTCTTGAGTAAACAAAATGAAAAAAAGTCGATAATTCTTGTTGAAGTGAATGTATTTAGAATTATGTCGTTTAGTGATTTAGATCTTTTTACTGGCTGATTTTTTCTATGAAAAGATAGTTTGTATGAGGTACCAGTTGGTTGTTTCAGAATATGAATGAAAGATTAAAGGCACTGGTTAATCAAGCTCCTTTAATGCTTTTTATGAAAGGAAGTCCTGAGGCGCCACAATGCAGTAAGTTTTACTATTTTTAAAGTGGTTCACTTAATGAATTATTTTTGGAAACATGGATTAGTTATGGTTTTAGATCTTTTACTGGTTGATTTGCAGAATTTAGCAGAAAAATGATCGAGTTACTAGCTGGTATCAATGCTGCTTATTCATCTTTCGATATTCTTGGAGACGACGAGGTATAATTTTTCTCATTTGATTTTAGACTCTTGTGTTGTTCTTGTTTTTCATTTTTTTTCTTCTTTTTTTTTGCTGTTTTCATAGAAAAAGAGCTATTTGTATCTCTGCCAATAAAGTATGTCAAAAGAATAAGCCTTGTTTTTTTTTCGTTTAGTTTTTCTATTCTCTTTAATTGTAGATAAAAAGATATTTGTTTCTACTGACAAATTTTTCATCTAGTAATGTTTTAGTCATATTTTTGCCAACTGCGGTCGACTGCTGTAATAAATATAAATTAAAAGTTAAATTAGAAAATGAGAGCACTCGTGACTAGGAAGAATTTTTGAATATGTAAGTCTAAGAATATTCATGGTCTACTGATTGGCTGTCATTCCCCTACTATAACTATTGCATCTAATTAACATGACATTGAGTTTTGAAATATAGATAATTCGTACTTGTCAGTGATGTACTCTTTTATTGTAACTTTTTTTCATGTGTTGGGTTAAGCACATACGAATTTTATTGCATAATTTTAATGATTGTTAATTATAATTAGGTACGAGAAGGACTAAAAAAATACAGTAACTGGCCAACTTATCCGCAGCTGTATTTGAACGGTGAACTGATTGGTGGTTTAGATGTGGTAGCGGAAGAATTGGAAAATCCAGATTTTGTGGTGAAACTGCCTAGACATAGATGATGATTGTGGTAATCGTTGTTATTTCATATGTTAATAAACTGTTTTTTTCGCTTCTGACTCTCTGTGTAGATGGTGCAGATTGTTGTTTAATGACTGGCATTAGATTTTTCAAAAGAAGGAAGTACGTTTCACGGTTATAATGGACTTTTTTGCACATTCAGCTCAAAATTTTATCTCATTGGCTATGTGCATATAAATATACTTAGTTGTTGTTTCATCATGAATTATTTACTTCAAAATGTTTGGTTTTTCAAGATTCATTTGTTCATGAGACACAGAAGGATTCCGTGTTTCTTGGTAAAAACTAAAATTTTTGATCGTTTTGCCACAGAATCTACTTGGAAGATTGTTTTAACCATCAAATGTCAAGTTAGAGCAAATTTTATGATATATGACATCTTTTTAGTTAATCTGTATTCCATAATGAAATTTCCATGTTTTGGTAAAAATGTCTTACTCTGCGTTCTTCCCATGTAGGTTTATGTAGGAGTTCATTGAGTAGGGCTGCTGGTGTTGGTTAATTTATTTTTTATGGCTGATTAATTAAAAGACGGGGAGCAATCTTAAAATCTATCGAAATTGTTGGCCCGTTGACATTGTAACAGAATCAAAATGGCTAACAAATTTCTTTTAATTTTACCAGGAAATTTCATGCACTCAATTTTTTACTGTTAGCATTTACTGCAAAAGTGTCACTTTGAAACATAAAAAGCAAAGAATTACGATAACTTTTTTCTGAGCAAACCAAGCTGCTACTGTTCATTTGATTTCATTGAAATCTAGTCAAATTTAATTACTACATAATCTTTAACCCTAGTTATACTTTGTTCTTCTGTCAGATGATCAAAATTGACAGGAAAATTCGTAGTATTTGTTAGAGGAACTGTTTGTTCTCCTCCGTTCCGTAATTTCTAGTTCGAGAATTTTTTTCTGGACAATATTTCTGAATTCATGTGCTTTTTTCATTTTTTCGAAAATAAAAGTTTTCAAGATGAAAGTAATTCAGAAAAAATGTTGTCATTAATCCTAAGTATTTCTTGAGATTAAAATTGGACTGTTTAATATGTCGTAGTAACCGGCACCCCGTCAACTTACGCAAATTTGTATTGACTGTTTTAAATTGACAATCCGAAATTCCAGTCATTTTCTAATTCATTATACAAATTTCAGTATCCCATTAAATATTTTCATTCTTTATATGAAATTTTTATATAGCCTCTCTTTAAACATTCTCTTTACAGTCGTGAAAATTCTTGAAAGTTTCAAAATTCTTCCATTTTTTTTAATGGACGACTAAATACCTATTTTTATATGACAATTTACACTCGATTATGTTATCTGACAGATTATCGGTAGAGAATGAAATGCAGTACACAAATCTGCGAACAAAACTTCTCAATCAAATTCTGATCCTCCCAATCCAATCGATCGTATAAAAATAAAAATTGATAATATCATGAAGTTATTTATGATATCTCGCTGGATATTCCACAAATGATCACACATACTGATGAGAAAAAACCACTATTGGAAACTCTCAAAGGAAAAAAGTTATCAACTCACTGTGTATCAAATGGAAAAGATGCAAAAATTTTTTAACTATATATAGTTTCATATTGCAATCTCAGTGAAAGTTAGACACTCAGTACTAAGTGGAAAGAAATCTTTACTCCGGAAAAAAAAAATCACAAGCTTGCGAACTGTGGAAAACACCGTAACCGGTGTTTTTAATTAACTTCTTTGATAGATTGATACATAGTTATCTTTGGGATCCAGAAATGCCATCAACATGTCGTTCATTCAAGTTTCGAATCTTGAAATATCAGCAAGTAGCATACAAAAAAATTTGGTTGTTAGATTGCAAAAAAGAAGCGGAATGTATGGACGAAGATTTCATAACTGAGTACTTCAAACCAATGAAATTGCGGAAATCGAACTTCATCTTCTTTAAATGATATTTAATTGTGTAAAATTTTATGTAAGAGTTAAGAGAAATGCCATGGTGGTGAAATTTTTGCTGAAATTAAAAAGCCAACTCTCTTACTGGAAAAGGAAATTAATTTGTTAAATTCAAAGAGTGAAGAGCAGATGAAATGCATTATTAGAGACAAATTATGAAAAGTTTTAGAATTTTTATTCAAAGAATAGCAAATGAGGGGGTGAATTATCAAGGGCCAAAATGGAAAGTTGATTTAAGTGGGTAATATGAGAAGTTATTATTTTTTTGGACTATTTTATTTCATGATTCGTTATTAATTAATTGATTATGGTTTAATTATAGAATATAGTTTATAATTTATCTTCCAAATAGGACACCAACGTAACGACAATTTCTTCAAATGTTGGTCTACGGTCCTCAGGTCCAATACATTCTTTCATTAAGTCACCCAAAGCTTTTGGCATCATTTCAGGTGGTTGTAATCGGTAGCCTCCAAGAACAACTTTGTCATATACCTAAAAAATTTTATTTAAATTTTAAGAATTCTCTTGGTAAAATCAATAATAAAAAAGTGTTGATTTTGATTGGGGGATTGTTTGCAATAAAACATACAATGATAGTCTTTTAGACTATTCAAGACGATTAAAATCTTTTTTTGACTCCGTAATTTGCTGAATTAAAGGCTGAATTTAGATTTAAAATTTAAATTTTTAACCTCATCAGCTCCCCAATCCACATACGGAATACAATATGGTACTGTGTAACATTCATACATTGTTACCCCATATGCATAAACATCTGTTGCTTTGTTAACAACCGCTTTATCATATGCTTCCGGTGCCAACCAACGTAAATTCAGTGGCTTACTTGGGTCAATTTTGTAACTTTTTGTGTGCCGTGACATGCCAAAATCAGCCACCTATAATGTAACAGAATGGAATGGAAATTCATAAAATAATTAAGCAAAAGGCTATATGTTCATCGCAGAAATAACACATTCAAAAACTTCCGAACTATAAATTTTTCATCAGCAAAATTATTGCATATTTTATTATTTTATTAGATAAATAAACCTTAACAGTATCACCTATCAGTAAATTTTTCATCACAAAGATGCTCATTCCCTAATACACAAAAGCATATAGAAGTGAAAGATAATACGATTTAAAAGATAGTTTATTTTACAAATTTACCTTAACAGTATCACCTATCAGTAAATTTCGGCAGGCAATATCACGATGCAAGCAATTTTGGCGATGCAAATATTCGAGACCAACAGCCGCTTCTTGCAGAATCTTTGCTCGAGCTTTTGCCGTAAGTTTTTTCTCTTTTTTGCGAAGATAATCATCTACCGCTCCACCAGATACAAATTCCATCACCAAATAATAAGGCTATCGGTAGGAAAATTCCTTTTACAATTGATAGGTAAAAAAAATTCTTGAAGGTTGACAGGCTTACTTTAATGATTATAAACAATTATTTTCGGAACAGTTATATCTTATAACTAAAAAAAGAAAAAAAAAATTCAAAGAATGCTTAGTTAGAAACAACTGATAAAATCTTTGATGTTTGGCTCAAAAATCAAGCAAAAAATATATATTGCAAAAGAAGGGTAAATTTGTTGATTTTAAATATTGCCATCTTTGTAAAATACAAAGAAGCTAAATTATCAAATGGAAGCCTTTTGGCAAGCCTTGAGAAGCCAAAGAAGCAACTGTTTTTTTTCCCATTTGGGAAATGAATAAATAAAATTTCACTCCTTTTCTTCATAGTTTCCCAACAAGTAAACTTGTTTAATTAAAATTAGTCATAACATGAAGTACAGCAGCAGCTGCCGAAAAATGAAAAGCTACAAATTTGATGGACACAGAAATGAGAACTTATCAATTGGAAGCTACAATACCATATAATCATTTGCCACACCGTAGTATTTTACTACATTTGGATGATCGTACATTCGCATCACTCTAGCCTCTCGCCATAAGGCATTGCTTGCCTCAACTGTCATTTCAGTTAATTCCTTTATGGCTACCTGCATGGACTAATATTTGCTTTCTAAACAGCTTCACACTATTTAAGCTGAAATATGTTCCATCTTCAAATTTCATTTTTCCAAATTATTTTTTCGTTTTTTAAATTTTAGTTTTAAAATTAATCTACCGTTATCGACTTTGCCGTCCCAGTGGTAAGCGTCCCTTTGTAGACTGTCCCAAAAGATCCACAGCCAAGTTGTTTTCCCAGTCTTATCATTTTATGCTGCAATTCCCAATGCTGACGACGAATTGGTAGTTCCAGTGTTACCACGGTGCCATTTATTGTCAGAGGCTGTTTTGTCACCCAAAATTTTTATCAGTTTTTGATTTGATTTGTTAGATTATACTACGAGAAAAATTGAAAAAAGCCCAGGATTTGTAAATTACAAAAATTTATTGCTTTAAAAAAGATAACCTGATAAGAATCAATTAAACTTTTCGCCTGACAAAAATGTTTCCCTTGGAATTCATAACCGCCCTGTGCACCAGGAATAATTTCAGAATTGAAGATTTTATCACCCCATCGTATGCTTAATGTAATTTTATAACCATTATCATGTTCGGCAGCTCGCATCAGAAAATCTCCACTGTTCTATAAAGCATAAACTTTACAGTTTAATTTCCTGTACCTTTTTGAATTTTATTCTCTCATCTCTGTAAGTTATATATTCTGCTAGCATTCATTTTTTTTTCTGTTTTTACTTATTTGCTCAACAGATAAATATATATCGGACTATAAAACACTCCAGTTTCAGGAATATAAAAATGAAAAGATGCTAAAATACGGTAGTAGGAGACTGTATCAGGAAATATCGTGTTGGTTGATATAGAAGTCCAGACGCAACATAAAGGATTTTTCAGACTTAATGATAATTATTACTTCTGTGCAAATATTTATTAAATTACAAATATTAAAATTTGTATCTTACAAAGTAGTAGTTATAGTTGATCTACAGAAAGATCGTGAAAATCACTTTTATTAAATAGTGGCTAGCAGTGGTGATTATATGTAAACGAAACTACTTCTAGAAAAGAAGCCCTTGTCAACTTATAAACTTATTACTTTTAGTTTATAATTTCATGACCAAATTAAACTTGTTTTTCTACCTTTAGTAACATTGCAGTATCTTCATTTGGTATCATTCCATGCCAGCAGTCCATATCAGCGTGATCATAAATTCCACCAACTTCCGACATTTTTAGACTTTGCTTTAGACTAATTCTCCTAATCGGCATTTTCCTTTTTGTTATAAAAATCTAATTCAGTTTCTCCAGAGCTGAAGAATTTAAAAATATATTTGATGAAATAATTAAGGACACTTTGCATTAATCGTCGCAAATTTCGAGACATCACTTTTAAATATTTTAACAAATTTTACGAATTTTCTGTGGTATTCAGAATTAATTCCAAGCAGGTTAGAATTTAATTCCAATTTTTCTTTTTTTTTTTTCTATAAATTTTTTCAGAGAAAAGATTACTAAATTTCAAGAAGTATAAAAACTTTCAATAAAAATTCCTTGATACAAATATTTAAATACTGTATTCGCAATTTATAGAAAATATTTTTATTAATTTAAAAAATTTTCAACCTAAAACGATATTTATACCATTAAAATTGCAAACAAATTTCGCCACCATTTGCAAATTACTTTAAAATAACAATAAATAACAGATAGAAGCAAGCTCAACTTTATTTCTACAAGTTAAATGATGTGAGTGGTTTCTACCTTCTTTAGAATTTACATTTGGTAAGTGAAATGAAAATTTCATGAGCAATTGTGATCTTTTAGGTTAAGAAATCTTAAATGATATAATTCTATTTTTCAGTAAAAATCCAATTAAAATTTAGCTTGATAACTTTTAGGCAGTTGTAGGGTAATTAAATGGTTAACCAATGTCTGAAGAATATAGTTTGCCATACTTCCACGGTGCATTGCTAAATGAGGATGCCGATAAATTACTTGTTATTGATGGCGATTTCCTCCTACAATCAAAATTTGTTTCTGATAAAGTCAGCAAAAATATGGTTCTAGCCGTTAAAAGTGGTTCTAAAAAAACACGTGTTGATATATATAAAGTTGAAGGAGGATTTCAGATATTCGTAAGTTCCTCTCTAAGCTTTAAGCAATAAATTTGTTTTAGGCTTGAGAAATTTTGAAGCTAATGTGGTGAAATGTGTTATTTCCTACTAGAAAAGTTTATAAGGACTGTTTTCAAGTAACCGATCTAATTTGAATTATGTTTATGGACAGTGAGTTATGAAGATTTGATATTTTTTAACCCAAAATTTCTACAAGAAAAATTTTAGGGACGGTTATTTCCAAATATTGAAAAACTGATAATGCATTATAAAAACAATAATTTGGAAAGTGTAGGAGGCGAAAAAATAAAGTTAAAACGTGCCATTGTAAAAGGGAAATTTCAACTCAATCACCGCGATATCAAAATAATGAAAAAGGTATTTGCTGCTAGACTTTTAAAAGTAAATTCTTTTTTAGGATGCATTATGTACTCACTCCATCTGGTACCTCATTAATTAATTAAAATCTATTGCTGCAATTATGAAGGAGCTTGTGCTTTTAGCATGAACACAATAATTTGTGCTCTTGAAAAAATTCATATAACAAAACTAATTATAAAATCACTTCATTTTAGAGCGCTTTGTCATCAGTGCATTTATCATCAGCTATGCAAAGTTGAAATAAACTGATAAAAGAATGGAATTTTTTTAGATAGGCTGTGGTGCCTATGGAACTGTTTATAAAGGTCTACTACTGCGTAACTTGGCACCAGTGGCTATCAAGAGAATAGATTGTTATGATAAAACTGAACAAAGTCTTATCGACATGATGAAAGAAGCACGGGTGATGCAGTTATATGACCACATCAATGTCGTCCGATTTTTCGGCTTTATCGTTGACCGCGCACCATACCTTTTGGTTATGGAATATTGCAAGGTTATTTTCAGGAATATTTGGCGCAGATCTATTTAAAAGGAAACTTATTGTCCACTTTCAGACTGCAAACCTTTTATTACCTCATTACAGTGTGACATTATTTAAGAGACACAGAAGCATTGCGAATTTTTTGATGTTAGCAAACTCATAAAACTGACTGCTAAAGACGAAGTAGATAAATAAATTCGACGAGAGGGAAAAGCTCTGAAAATTAGCATTTTAACTACCCTTGAGAAATTCAAGTCATACACATGCTTCATGGAAAGATCCAACAGGAGGAGCTCTAGGATTCGATTACTTCTCGGCTAAAACTTTAGAAGTGTAATGGCACCAAACAGTTAAGCCTTTTTTTTTTGCCAAAAAAATGGTCATCACTAATGAAGTTAAAAGAAAACTTTTGAGTCGCTTTGAAGGATGGTTCAGTAGAGAATAAATTACGAACAGGTGGGAAAAGAGTCAGCATACCAACTCGTGTCAACATAGCTTATCAGGTATCATGCGGTTTGGAATATCTCCATTCGAAAATGTGCATTCATAGGTTAATTCTTTAAAATACCCTATTGATAAGTTGGTTACTTAAAGCTAAGAGGAAACTAATTACATGCAGGAAACAGAAAGTGTTTTATAATATGCAAAAGATACTTCGAAAGAAAGTCAACTACTGCCGTCACCAGAATGTAATAACTTTGCTGGCAAGTTTTCAAAAGATTTAAGATTCAGTATTTTGTGGAGAATAAGGAGACAGATTTTTTTGTAACTTAAAACATCGTTTTGTTGCCAGAAGAAAATCAATCAGTTTTGGTCAGAAATATTTTCGCTACTCAATAGCAACATGTTTAAAAGAACCTAAACATTGCCTTTGCCATTATAATTCTAAATATATTTCCTATACTTTAAATCAGTTAGTGGCGTTTAAATTTAGAGATATAGCCACTCGAAACTGTTTGTTGTCTGGAAGTATTGTCAAGTTAGCCGATTTTGGGATGTGTCGAGCAACTCTTGTTTACAAAATTGACCTTTCAAAACCGTTAAATGTTCGATGGCTAGCACCAGAGGTTTTAAACGAATGTTTCTATTTGAGTTTTTACCAATTTATCATTTCAGTCGTGCTTGCTATGGAATTTTACCAAAATTAATGTCAGAATATTAAATTCGATTGCAAAAGTTATGAAGTGAGCTTAGCATCTTTATTACATTTATTCTATAAAACACAATGTCAAACGCAATTTTTCAGGTCTGGAGATCAGGCGAAACTCGATTTTGCACTGATATCTACGCTTTTGCTGTAACTCTCTGGGAATTATTTGAGATACCGTATATCCATCCATATAGCACCTGGAAAGCATACAAAGTAAAAGAGAAGGTTACTTTATACTTACCTTGGCATGAAAAGTACTTTGACATTGGTCAAATTATACAGTTTTGATATCAAATCGTAGTATAGAAGGGCTGATGCAGGTTATGGCAGGATACCGTTTACCAAATGCTAGTGATATGCCAGATGATGTTGCGACATTAATGAGAAAATGTTGGGACCACGATCCAACTAGGAGGCCATCTGCTAAGGAAGTCCGTATTGAACTTGAAACAATAAATAAGGTAGTTTTACAATTTTTTTCCCTCATAAATACAGAATTCTATTAAGCTTAATTAGAATGAAGCAGTCAGTAAGTTAGAATTAATATTTAGTCCCCCTTATCTGTTATAACAGATAAGTATTATTATCTTACCAAAATCATCCAAAACCATTCTTAAATTTGCAAATATAAAACTTTTGAACATTTTAACTAAGAAATCATGGGAAGTTGAAGTTAAACATGAGATTCATACTTACATCCTAAAAAGTAAACTGTTAATTGCAGAAATTCAATGGAGATGAAGACATCCATACAGCAATCGTTTCTCATTCTTTAGTTTTGGACGATTCAGTTTTGAGTTCATCACAAACCGGCTATTCACGAGATTTTTCCACGCAACTCAGTAGTTTCCGAAAGTCAAAATGACCAAGAAATATTCATTTTTCGAGACAGATGTTTATGAAGTAAATGAGAATTAATTTTAATAAATTAATGACATTAAAAGAGACCGATGGGCGAGGCAGAACTCATCTTTGGTAATTGTAGAATAGATTTAACGTGGGTATGATAATGGTATGATTGGATATAGCGTAGACATTGTGTGGCATGAAATAAAATGATTGTGATGTGGTACGGTAAACTGAACTGACCTACCTCGCCTTTGAATGAGCGATCTTTCAGAACCTGTATTGTTATACTTGATGATCGGATTGCATGCGGAAATATTCAAATCCCCTTCAGCAACTGATATGGCTACTAAAACTTTCAAGGTACCTTGATTAAAATTTTCAATCGTTGTACGTTGCTCTTCGACCGTCTGATCATTCAAGGCAGATGACTTATTNNTCATTTTTTAGTTTTATTTACTCAAAAGAAAGGAAAAAACTTTATAAGTGAATTGACTTCATTAAGAAGTAAATTCATTATACAACTAAGAGCACATAGTGAAACGCATCACTTAAATTTTTAGTGCCTAAATTTGCAAAAGCAGAAATAAACATTTTTGATCTTAAAATTTCTTACAACAACAAAACATTTACTAGTGATGAATCCAACACTACTTATTTGTTCCGTCAACAACTTTCATCAAATACTGTGCGAGAAGATATTTAAATAATCTACGTGTCGCCACGAAAATTATCGTTCTGGATGCCAAATCCGAAATATACTGTTCATGCGAAATAGTGTGCAACATTTTCAAAATTCTTTTTGATTCATTCATTGCATCACTTTTTTTGAAATTCATTTCGTTCTGTTCAACCAATTCTAAAAGCACATTTAAGAAAGAAAAAAAAAAGGAATATTTTAGGCTTGGTATTTGCTTAGTATTTCACTGCTCACCACCAAAACAATTCAAGAAAAAGGCTGGATAAAACTCTGTACTGTTATAAGTTGAATAAGAAGATATTAGCGACAATAGATAACAGAAGAATAAATCTTTAGAAAATGAAGAAACAAATTTCAATAAGAAACATACGTTCGAAAACCTTTTTTAACTAATGTTGAATTGTTGCATTAGCACTTGAATCCGGCAAACTTTCTTTCATCATGCTTTCACGAAAATAAATGCAACCATACCAATTTTGTAATAAATCATTTAAATAAAAAGTATGATAGTAATACTAAAAAATAATTCTATCACTGAAGAAATGAGACAAGAAGTATCTTGAGTAAGTAAATTTCTGAAGGAGTGTTTTTTTTGAAAAGTGCTTGAACCTCAACTACATCTCGTCATTTTAACTTTTAATGGACTGCTTGAAGAGTAAAGTACCTACCTCAAGATGTTCAAGCATTTTCATCAGTTGATACTTCAATTTACTACCAAATAGTTCTGCTAAGCGACTTTTCAAACTTCCAATAAAAGCTTCATGAAGTGAACTCCGCGGTGTTGAGAATGCAATTCCCTCCTAAAACGCGAACTGTGAAAGACGGTAAGGAAACAATATGTTAGAAATTTAAAGGTAATCAGTGCATTTGCGGAAATATTGCGTTATCACTGAAAGTTTTGGAATTTCTCTTTCTTTTCATTTCTTATCAAAATCACCAGCAGCAATTAACGTGAGCATCAGATTTCTTTGTAGCTTTCTGAATCTACCTGAATGACAGCAAGCATGAGTGTCTTGTAGATTTCTCACCCCTACTCACCTTAAAGCATTCTCGTTACAAATTATTTCAAAAATTAAATTTAATACATGCCGGTATAGCTAAAACCGCAATAATAGAATTTTTTTGTGCGGCATCCGCAGCATACAGTTTGAATCTGTGAAAAGATGACGAATTCACTGATCACGAGCATACGCACCGTATAGTAAGTAATTCGTGGCTTGTATTTTTAGCAGTCTTATCCTAATGTTTCAATGTTGCATGATTTTTTTTTTGAAAGCATTTTTATAAAATTCATTATTTAATTTACACTTCAATCAATTTGGTTTCCAGTATGTCACATGTCTTGTATTATACTGATCACTCTTTTTTCATTTTGTTAGCAAATGGTCATTTTTATTTGTCACATTTCCACAGTTTTTAGGAAATAGTTTTTTTTGTTACAGTTATCATACTTGTTAATATATTTATTTTAACTCTTTTCTTTTGAAAATTTACCAGACGATGTTTTTTAGCTGATTTACTTGTCATATTAAATTAAGTGAATTAATGCTACTTTTCACAATAATGTTGACTGATTCATTTAGTCTTTATAATTATCAACGTAGCAAAGATCTAATTAATTTTCCTAATTTTTTATTCATAGGTAAGCATATTTTTAAAAAGAAGAAATAAGGAAAAAATTTTTTTTTCATTCCATTCTTCGATACGATTGAAACTATAAATCAAATATGCGTACTTGCATCAATAATAACGGCAAAATAGCGATGCCATGCATCGCTCTTGCGAATATAAAATGATTTGTAATAATCCGTAATGATTTTTCTTTCTTTTTTTGAAAAATTAGGATTAAACAGCTAAAGACAAAATTATAATAAACGATTGAAAAAAGTTATAGGAAGTGGTTTAATTTGAAATTGCTAAAATTTACTTTTCCATTTTACTACTCTTGCATTTGTATTTAAAAATTGAATATTATTAATTTAGTTAGCATTATTATTAATTTAGTCAGCATACAAATTAAATGAAATGATCAAAATTACAAACCTCACATAAACGAGTCTCAAATTATAGTAATTACTGTCACGTCTATGGCTAAATTAAATACTTAGGCACCAATGATCACCTATGGAACAATACAATTATAATGGATGCAACATAGTGTCATATTAAAAATTATCTCCGATTAATTAGATTCTTATTTTATAAGCAAGAAAAAATTTTTTGTTCATAAATATAAATATTTTCATAAATAAAATTTCACTGATAAAAAATTAACCCTACCTTCATAAAGAAAGAAAAAATCTAAGAGATGTGAATTATTTTACATTCTTATCGTTAGAACTGAACTAAATGTTTATTTTCATTTCCATTTTTAATTATCAAGTGCTTTTTTTTATATACAACAACAAATTTTATTCAAGGGCTCAAGTAATTACTACTTGGTTGTCCAATTTTTTGGCAAAATTTAGACTATTTTCAATTTAACTGCATATATATGTATATAAAATTAAAATCTTGATAATTGTAATTGTAACCTTACCGTGATAATAATAGTATAACTATCTCAAAACATGCTTTTGTAATACGTATACTTATTGTTACCAGTGGTAAAATGCCCATGTAAAACCAGCATTGACGCCTGTAAAACAAGTCGACAAACCATTTCCATTGTTTCACGTAACTGCGCAGCTTTCATTACTCTAAAATACTCGAGGATGATATGTGCAGCTGCCACAATTTTCCCTGAACCAGTTTAGAGCACAGACTATTGCATTTACTTCTCGGTACGCTGCTTGGTCTAGCTTCTGCTGATACGGTCGTAATTCAATGATTCCGCATCCTCCAAACTTTCCAGTTTTTCATCACCTGAAACATAATGATTTCTCTTACTGACTACACTTTGATTGTCATTTTATATATACAGTTGAATTTCAACAAGCAAAGAACATAATGAATGCTTTCACCTATATTTCTTGTAACGCTCTTAGGTCTGTTTTTCCAAGTTCTCTGATACCTTCAATTCTACAATGTTGGGAAATCCATTTTGCAGATCTGCTGTATTTTCAGACATTTTCGGGATTGGGACTGTGCACTGTATGCATCTTAAGCATCAGTGGTTTAATACAAATGAAACAATGGAAGTTGAAGCAGCTCAATAAATACCCATAAAATCTCAGGATTTGATTAACCTTGATTTGTCTCAAAAGAAATCACTTCATTTTGATGACTTTAATTACCTCGAAATCCATTTCCAGAAACTTAGCTCAAATAACTTTGTAATTAGGGCCAATAAATTCGGGTATTGAACGATTAGCACTATCAACGCAACGTGCATTTAAAAAAACGAAATACCAGTATGATGGTTCAAAATGTAATTTTTTTACTTTAGATAAGTTCCTCATCAGATAAAATGATACATCGTATACTGTTAAAAAATTTCTTTGTTAACGATACTAACACAAATGAAAGAAATCGAATAGCGTCAAAGCCAACTCTGCTTTTTAAAATAAATCACTGAACCGAAGATATCTAGGCCCAAAAATGAAGAATAAATAGCAGAGGATTCCAATCTTAAAATAATCTTAATACAGGCTTCAAGGAAAAATACGAATTTCATACTTTTACTATTCATCATTTCCCGGACAAAATTCTTGATCTTTCAGTCTTACACAGATTGGTGGTAGCTCAAGTGTCATCATGATTTTGTTCATTTTTTTCGAGTCCTCATGAAACATCTTATGGCAATAATCTAATAATTTCGTTGATATACTTTGATGAACTGAATCAAACAGTACTTTGTTCTCTACAAGAA
>PQVD01001454.1:2376-14268 GCA_003012265.1 Setaria equina
CTAAGCTGCCGTATGCAAAAGCTAGCTTCTTCCTTCTAGCCATTTTTTCTAAAGATGGCTGTTATACTTTATTAGCTCTTAGATAGATAGATATTACGAAAAAGAGGAAGTAAGGGAGCGATTTCATCAATTTTTATTTGCATTGAAATATCATTCAGCAAGTGTTTGTAAAAAGTATGAATGTGCTATTTTGTTTATTTATTTCTGTGACTCTTTTAAACGCTACAAGCAATTTCCATCCCCTTTCGTGTTTACAAATGAACAATTTATTCTCTGTATTGTTTTGTGTACTACGAAAAAGAAGTACCATTTTGTTTCATTTATTAATGAGTTGAAGTGAAAAATTTCCTCTAGACTGAAATTTACCAACAATGAAAAGTGTCAAATTTGTGTATTACAACAGATAAGTATCAATCACACTGTACGATCTATCCCAGCTTGCTTACTGGATACTCTGTNNTAAATTAACTGAATATTTGCCTCACCCACTATATGGTAAATTATTGAGTTTGGAATATTTTCCATGATCAGCGACCCTTTAACTTGTTGACGACACACATATTGCGACACATTTAATTAGTGTTAATGACACCCAGCATTTTGATGATGGTAGTTCTTGTTTAGTTGCATTTACTTATTTCGAAAAACATTCTGCTGTTTTAACGTTCATGATGTTCATTAAGATTTGCGAAAAGAAGGGATTAAAAGTGTTGAAGAGAAGGTGCACTGTTGACTAATGAATCATTTTCATATCACACAACACCATAGAAGTAGGAAAAAAAAAAAAAAAGAAAAAAACCTTCAATTCAACTTCTTGAAGAGTTAGATTTGCAGTGATGTGTATTCGGTAGACTGTGATATTTCATCAGATGCACTTCAGTTTTGTTTCGTTCACCTGAGCAGTAGCTTCCCAATTACACAAATTATCATTCCTCTGGGACTTGGCTTCTTTTGACCGTTATGAGAAATATAAATTTAGCCTTGTGCTGGCTGCTTACCCGTATATTACTAACTCAGTTATGCTTCCAGGGAAGTTACGGCAGTCAGACGGTTTCAACAGGTTCTAATTGACATAAAAAGGTTCTAAAACCTTATTGAAGAAATTGCCCAAGGAGCAAAGGAGGGACCCCTATTATCTGAAAAACAAGGGGTCCTCAGGAAAAGTGCCCAGGATTGATGGGTGGACACCGGCGCGACCAAAGCGATTCTCATGTGCCTCTTAGGCAATGTGTCGAGTTTCAACAGTGTATTTCAAGTAATAGCCAGGAACAGATTCGAATACATACTGAAGTACCGTTAAATATCGTCGAGCCAGTGCCTAATGGAACAGTTAATCCCACATCTTCAAACGATTTGCCGATGCATTGCAACGATTGCATAATTTATCGTCAGCGAAGAGTTAGTAATTTCATGCATTTCTATCCATTTTACATCGGTTTTGAAAAACCATGTTGTGGGTAAAATGAGTTAAAAACAAAAGGCTTAATTTCTTACGTTCAAGCTTGAACGACATACTGTTAACCATATGTTTTTTTGTTTGTTTTTTTATGAGTCAAAAAGGAATTTATGAAGAAGAGTGGAATTGCATGAACTTTGGAATGAACCCTACTCCGGAAATATAAGTCTCAGGATGTTGAACTGTTGAGCTATAAGAATAACCTGTGATTCCTAAGAAATTGTTTATTGGGAGGTTACAGCAGTTCATTTTCTCAACACTTGACTTTTCTACTTCCATCTAATATACTGTTGCAGAAAAAAAGGTCACTTTCATTTTTTGCATATTATGACGTAGAGGATAATTTTTTCCTACCATGTAAATTTTTATAATTATGCACTGAGCATGGTTAGAACACGGAAAAATTTGCAGAACCGATTAATTCTTAATGCATTGCTATACGTTGCAACGTAGGGAATGTGGGGAAAAAAAATTTGGAAAGAGCAATGCTTAACTTGTTGTGATGTTTGCGATGAATTTCTAAACTAGTTTTGCAACTCTGCATTCTGATTGGAATTCGGTTTTGTAGAAATTTTATGTGGCAAAATACTGTAGCTGTTGTGTTGTTGACACATGTGTAATCAATGAGCAAACATCATTTCCTTTATCACTGATTTTCCTTGACAATAAAAATCGGTAATAATGCAAATGCTGTTTGTTCAATGCTCAGTTAGTAACATCTTACCAGGTATTGTTATTGTTTTTATGAGCTATGATTTCATAATTGACACTTTTCATTTCCCTTCCTGCTGCTATTCCACCTCTCGAGTCATCAAAAAAATATATGTCTTGTCGTCGTAGTAAATAAATTTTCTTCCATTAATTTTTGAATATTTTTTGCAAGTTGATTTGTCATGAAAAATGACACTGGGTGTTTTTTCCATTAGTTTTTTCGGAGGTTTCGTTTTTTGTTAGAAAGTAGCTTTTTAATTTTTAACTACGAATTAAGCGAAGCATAAGGATATGTATGTGACTATCTGTGCTTGTCTACAAATGGTTATGCAATTTTCATTTTATTTACGTGATACGAAAATTTAGTGATAAATTTGACCAATAGATGCAACATTTTTCCCGACTTTTGTTTTCTGAGTTAAGAAATTACAAAGCTATGAAGTTTTCGTACCGAAATTCTTAAGATTAATTACGCATTGTTCGGTTGAATTTTTTCTTTTTTTTTTTTGGTTAAAGACCATGCAGGCCTTCATTATTTTTTGAGTTTCAAGACATGTTTATGTTCACTGTCTTACATCATTGTAGAAAATTTGAGCTCCATAAAAGCAAACTCATTTGCTTGCATCTAAAAAAACCGTTTACATTTCATAATTGAGTAAACTAAATTTAGGAGTCGATGAAGCCTTTAGGGGTAGTGTAGCGCTTAAGAAGTCCAATAAATGGGCATTATAGCAGTGCACTCGAAAGCTTGTTCTCCGCTGGGAAAATAACTGCAGAGATAACATGTCACTATCATCTTCGTTATCGTTGTTTCGGAACTACGTTATGTTATGCATCATGAAGTGATAGTTTTTGGATTAAATTTTTCATCCTCATAGTGGGTGATTATTGTAGCACTGTTCGACTCCCAAATTTTTCGCTAATTTCTCATATTTTATATAAAATCTACTTTGCCGTAGTGTTTTTGAAGTTTTCATGTTCAATGATCCATCACCATTTTGCTGTTTTCGATTAGTCTATTTCGCCGACACTAATTCATTTTATGTCTGCATCAGAAAATCTTTTGAGGTAGTTTTTAATTCAGCTCAGTCGCTGTTTTGAATAACGAAATCGTTATCGTCTGCTGTTACTGATTGTTTTATCACAGATCATTCGAAAAAAAACTTATTGCGGGTGGTGTGGCACCATGATGATTACTGCTATATGTAAGCAGCAGCATTCGGCACAAATCCCCTTGGCAAGTTCTTGAATGTTCGTAAATTTCTCCCGCTTTAAAATTTTTTAAAATTCACTAATTGGGTAACGTAAGATATTTTCCATTATTATAGTCGTCTTCTTTAGTTGTAAAAGGTGTAAAAACATTTGGTACAATTATATCAAAATTATATCAGGTCACTTCATTGCTGGTAAGTTACTTTACTTAAGTGCTTGATTAGAACTACTTTTCGAAAATGTTAAATAGTTTTGTCTCATCTTTTTTAAGAGGTAAGAAAGGAATAGAATTGATTATGCTATTCATGCTCTTTCGTTACAGTCTTGTTTTAGTTTACAGTATTTAATTGTACTTCTATTAGAATTTCACTTCTCACTTGGCGTGTTCCATAGCTTGCGTCCTGTTACATCTTTTTATTCTCTACCTTGATAATGCAATGGCAATAATCGTTCTATTAATCTTAAATGGAACTAGAACAATTTGGTAGTCAGTAGTCGCTATTTTTTCTACTGTCGTAGTTTCTTTTTTTAATTGTTTCTTATAAATGGAACTTTTTTAGCTACGAAATATATTTTCATACTTTTTTTGATTTCCTTATCTTTTTGTTATCTGCCATTTCCAGTTCACTTTATCTTTAATCCATCCATTTCTTTGGTTATAAAACCCGCATATCCAATCTTTATCTTAGTGATTAATAATGATTCTATCATTAGCTGTAACAATTTAAATGACGAACAGGCTGGAAGCTGTATCAGTTTTGCGAAGCATAAAGCATTGTTTGTCGCATTTTTCCTTACAGTTATTTTATTAGTCTTCCATTTTAGCTATGAAAAAGTGTGCCTTCGTTTTATTTGGTTTTCGTTTCGTCTTTGTTGTTTTTCCCATTTTTGCATAACAGTATAGATATATATTTTATTTTAGCAATATAACATTGTTTACAGTACGTATTGAAATTTTTTTTGGTGTTGCACGACAGATAGCTATTTTTTTAACAGAAAATCTTTTCAAGATGCAAAGTATCAAATCATTATCGAAGCGAAAGAAAAAAATTTTTTTAGCTAAAGTTTAGTATTTTGGTTAAATAACTTCTAGTTTGCACATTTTAACATGATTAAATTTGAGAATTATCGAGAAAGGTACTATTCAGAATTTTATAGTTAAAAATTCGTTATAAAATTTAATTGGATTTGTTTCAAAAGCTCATTTACCAAGATTTTTTTTTCAGACATGGCAAAAGGAAGCATTGAAAACGTGTGCTGCATTTGTTTGTTTGTTAATATCAGCATTCCTCAATTTTTTCCTACTCACTGTGATTCACGATATAGTGCCGAGAGAGCCCCTGCCAGACCTTGTTTTTATGCTAATACCGCAGCAGAGGTGGGCCTGGGTTGTTGGCGACATATTTTCTACGTTAAAGTTAGTTCCCTGTTTAATCTTTCCTATAAATAAACTGTCATCATATTGTTGGGGCGAAGAAATTTCGAGGTACTGCAAAAGCTTTCAACGATTTAAAAGATTTTTTAGTTGGTAAAATTCCTGTAAAACAAGCTTTTGCCACTTGGCTGTCACCATCATTTTTTTATGTTACGAAAGATAATAATTCCGAAATCATCATACGGTGAAGGGGACTTGACAGATGTATTATCATGCTCAGTATAGAAGTGTAGGTATATTTCTGATTATCTTAATTTTTTCAGTGCTCTCCTGGGTTTTACATGTGTCCTGCTGCATAAGAAACGATTAATCGTGTTTCGTCGTGTGTTATTACTTGGAGGAATTATGTATGGTTTGCGTGCAGTACTTCTTGGATTAACGTTTTTGCCACCATCATTTCAGAACCGTGATGAAATATGTTTACCGCAGGTTAATCGAACTGCGATGTACGCTACGGAAATAACAACGAGGTAGTACTCACCATATGTGCAATCCAGTTTTCGAATGCAGGAAAAGACCTTATTAAGTTTAAATTTTTACGAGAACTGATCTTTCAAATTCAACAGTTTGATCGTCTAATGACTCATTTCCAAATTTATGAATTCAAATGAAATGTCAGTATTCTGCTAAGTGGCGTCTTATTATAGATTGCTTTTGACCTCGATACAAAATTAGAAACTAAATTTCTACGGATTAATGTATATGCGTTTATTTGATTTTTCTAATTTTGTCGTAAATTGCAGGTTTGTAACATATTTTTTAACACTGGGTCTAACTTCGGGTCAGGAAAAAATTCTTTGTGGCGATCTCATGTTTAGCGGTCACACTGTTGTATTAACGATTACGTACTTCACTTTACTTCAGTATACGCCAAGGAGATTGGTTTACTTACGGTTAGTGATGTGAATTATTAGCAGACGAAAAAGGTTGAAGATAAACTTGGTCATTCCAGCATACTTTGGAAATTAGTAGGAAAAATTTTTTAGATATATCGCAGCACCATTAACATATATTGGAATAGCAGCGCTTGTCGTTTCGGGCGGCCATTATACAATGGATGTACTTATAGCTTATTGGTTAACCAGCCATATCTTTTATGCTTACCATCAAGTTTTCGAATTACCAAGGTTTGTTTCAGTCGTTTCTTAACGATGCCTCTTTTACGAAAATTCACTTGTAATTTTTTTTCTTTTTTTATTATTATTTTGTGGATAAATCTGATCTAGTTGAGGATTAGGAGTGGAATTTGAAAGCTATGTGATTTTGACTTATTCCGATTCGAATTAGAAATATTTTAGGGTGGAAAGGACGAAGGCACCCCTTTCTCGCTTGTGGTGGTTTTGGTTGTGTTATTGGTTTGAAAGTGACGTACCTGATGGTGCCTTACGAAACGAATGGGATTGGCCGTTACCCGGCCCACTTTGCTTCCACCATTTTATTCAGCAAATAAGCGATAAATTACAGTAGTAGGTCAACAGGACCCGTTGACCTGGATAGTGAATACTTGTAGAATTTTCTGCAAGCTTTTTTCAATAGACTTTTAAATATATTGCCGTTCACATTTTGAAAACGTCGTATTCCTATGGAGAGTTGACAGTGTTTCTTTTTTTATTGCAAATTTTATTAGAATCTGAAAATTGTTATCTTCAAAACTGATGGAACATTTATTTTTAGGCCTAAACTCCATAAATTGTTATATTTTGAATGGACTTTCATTATGATGCAGTTTCTTTTTCTCTTTTTTTGCTGGCATATTTTAGAAAGTCTTCTAAATAATTTTAAGAAAATGCATCAATTATTTCAGTTTTTTATTATTTGAGCACCAAATTTTGAATGCACTACTTACAGAAGAAATATGATCCTGAAGAGGTCTTTATTTATTACTTACATAGCCCTTCACGTTTTGGAAAGCTTTACCATTACTTAGTAGTTCAAATAACATAACTTCTTTCCCATTCACATTTCATTGATGTGATCTGTTGCCTAAAATGCTCATTCGGAGCAGCACTCATTCGAAATTTCAGGTATAATTCAGAATTTACGTAACTTTGACGCTTCTGACCACTGAAATCCAATTTCAGTCGAGGACGCCGTATATTATTCGGTGTATTATTCGTCAGTTATATGCTTATTTACAGACACCGTCAAAGTTTCGCATTCTCTGCCACATAAATAAAATCATATGTGTGAAAAATTTTTTTGTTGAAATAGTTGTCTGTATATTCATTAGAGAATTATTTTTTTTTTAATGTTTTAATTTATTATTTGAAGTCTTAATGTTAATTTGGCTTGCCACCGGACTAATTAATTTTCCGGTGCTTCAAAGTCATGCTTTTGATGTCTTTTCTCGATCTAATTGTGCGTTATGGATTTATTCTATGTTACGCGCTACACTATATGCTCATTAACTGCTAAAAGAGCATGATTTGGATGTGTTTGTCATGCTTTCTCATGAACTCAGTTGTACCTTCACTTCCGGAAATTGCTGTGTATGCAAAAGATATTGAACAATCCTAGATGCGTTTTCTCGTGAAGAAAGGAATGAAATGTTGATATTAGTGTTCTGACAAGACGTTGTCTTTGTTATTAATTTGCTGCTCATTCTGACGGCTGTATACTTGCCACTTCCAATGCATCAATGAATCTCCCAGTTGTTCTCAAAATTTATTTCTTTCTATTTTTATCTTTGCTTTCCTCAAAATATTTGGTATATTTTTTACCCCTTTCTAGACTTATTTGACTGTTTTTTCGTCACATATTAGATAACTTTTCAACAAGTGGTAACTTTATAAAAGTTGATGGTCAGTGCGCAATTTTGATCTGTTTAAAAGGGTTCGGACTTGGAGTGAATGACATGTAGTTGAATTGTAGTGCAGGGGTGGGGTGAAATACAGATTGACGTGTCTGCTTATGAAATCTATACTACTGGAGTTAACAAGTCAGTTTGCTGCAATTTGAGCACTTTGACTGATCGTAGTGTCATATGCTTTGGATCTGTATCCAGATATGAATTAAGCACCAGTGTATTAGATTGTTACACTTTTTCTTCAAGCCATTGTTATTAGGAAAACTGACACTAGTCAGGTTGAAAATGTTACCTACGCGTCGTGAAATCCGTGTCATGGCGTGGGATCTAGTTTCTTCATTACGCCCCAGTCAAAGTTGCACAATATGTGTTGTATTGTTAGTTGGTGTCGTTGGGTGGACGTATTTTGAGCTGTTCACATATTCCGATGGAGAACTGGTTAGGATGATGTGTGTAAGATTCGGTACTTCTTCTACAATCTTAAAGAAGGATTTGGTAACATATGTTTATGGGAATATGAGAGAATACATGCCCTGTTACAGTGCAAGTCTTTGAAGTCTCTTTCTTTTGTTTTTTTTTTTTTTTCAAACTCCTTCAGATAAGAGTTGTCTTGAAGATGTGATCTTTTGGAATAATTTTATTTCAATATGATGTTTGGGGTTGAAGCTTTAGAGGATTCTGGGGAATTCTCCAAGGCTCACTTTGACGATGTTACTGTTGTGCAAGGAGCTGCTACTGGAAAGGTAAAATTATTGGCTATCTTGTAATTTTGCTAGATTTGATTATGTTTTTTTTTTCTTTCTTTTGTGAAAAAAATTCCTTAGATGGTCTTGTAAATAAAAATAAATTAATTGTGATTGATATCTGTGATATTATGTGGTAACCTTGCTTGGTAGTAAAAGTAGCTTTCTTTTCTGACTGAAGTGACATTGTCGCTTTTGATTGAACAACAAGCAGATAATATAAGAATATTCACAAGCTGCAAAATATTTACCAAAAGATGAGTCTTAACTTAGTAACGATGGTTATTGTGTTTTACTTGCAGGAAACACTTCTGGCGAACTTAGGACCACTGGTAGACCTATTAGATCAGTACGCCAGTATATGTAATGAAGTTATATCACTTTTCGCCCATATAATATTACGATTGTTCGAAACGATCAACAATATCGGGTCGCCATTTGAGCTGTTCACAAGCTTTTGCATATTCTTGCTAACTTTGCTTCTTTCGATTTTTTATCTTCTCGTTTGTGAAGTAGTCTGTTTGATAGTGTGGCCTTTCCGGATTTCGCTAAATTTGCTAGTTTCCCATCCATTTCTTCTAACATTAATTTCTTTGAGTTTGGTCCTAGTTTGTGCAACATTTTTGATTATAATTAAGCAAATTCCCATTGTCCAGATTGGTAATGCTTTTGTACGATTTATTGCACTTCGTTGTTCTCACTTGACCCACACCACTTTTCTATATTTTTACCCTCTGCTCGTTAGCGTAATGCATTTAGTCCTTTTGCCAATGAGATTTTTATGGGATGTCTCCATTAGCTGCATCGGAATGCTGCCAGTCTCCAGATCAAGACGACAACGGAATCATTCTTCCGTTTGTGGTGTTGATGATGTAAGTCGGATTACTTGCTGTATTTGTTTCATTCATGAGAAGTCTATTTTACTTCAGCCCTGTAATCACATCTGCGTTTGTGCTTATTGTGTTGAGGAATTATTAGAGACCTATGAGGAGCCGTTATGTCCTCTGTGTCGATCCATCATTACATCGTATGTTGATGTATATATTTAGATGTCTTGAATAAACTTTAGGATAGGTTTGGACAACGAAGAGACTATCAACAGAGAAATCAGAATAGAGAAAGTAATAAGACGTATTTTATGCTTTTACTATACGTAACTGATGACAAGTAAGGATTTACTAAAGTGTTTGGAGAGCTCTGACTTCAAAAAGTTTGGGATTTGAACATATGCACTTTCATTGTTCTGGGTTGGGATCTCTACTCAACATGAACCATATAGCTTCTCACACTAAGTAATTCTCTGTGACGTGTTTATTTGTTGTCCATGGTTTCACTTTGACTTTTAAAACTCCATAATTGTAAACTTCTGACATATATTGCCTACCTCAACTTCTACAAATTTTGTAATGATAGATTAGCCAATATATAGATCTGTATAATATGATCACAAGATCTGCATAATATGGTCACAAGTATCACATGCAAATGCTTCTATGGAAAATACGGACTTCTTTATATCTCGGATTTTATGTCCCATACAGGTAATACTGAAATCCGTAAGAATGAATAAGGTGTGAGTGTGTATATATGCAAGTTGTGTGATATTTTCAAGTCGATAGCTTGATAGGACTGGTTTTGATTAACTGATACCTTGATAAGCGATCATTTTCCGGTTTCAATAAATCATAAATCCTTGATGTCTGTCGTTATGTACGACTGTGATTGACAGCATACTTTGATTGTGCCACAATTTAGTGTATTTAGTGAAGATATTGCAACACTGATTGGATGTTTGTACGATCCTATAAGCTACATCTAATTAACTGAGGGCTCATCTTCCTTATGCTGTCATGTACTTTTATTGTAAGAAGGTGTTACAATATGGTAAATGTATTATTTGTATATAGGATGGAAACTTTTTATTTAAATATTCTATTCAGCGATGGATAATGACACATTTTTGGTCCATCTCAAGAATATGCAAGATAACTAAAACCAGATTTCCATTTTAGATGGAATTCAGAATATCCGAGAATTGTGTTAGAAGGAATACTAAGGAGCTTTATAGATCGGATTGAATTTGTGCTTTCATGCATTGCTTTCTGATAGTTTTGACAGTTTGAGGTTACAATTAATCTTTTGTCCATTGCTGACTTTATCGGAGTTGTTTTTCTCGCATATTTCATTTGCACTAACTGATGGATTGCTTTGTTCTCTCTGAAAAATATAAAATTAAGTAGAAAAAAATATATATTACAGTGTCTGAGTAAAATAATTTGCTATGTAGGAATTGAGAAATATGGAGAAAATCTGTATCAAGTATGCTAATTCAATTAAAGAAAGAACTGCAGAAGGAAATGATAGCATCGAAATGCTGCAGGTAGTTTATTCTTGTTCCATATGAGGACGAAATCAAATTTAAACAAATCTGCTAGTGTCATCTGCAAGTGATCATTGCTTCTTACCGAATTTTGATCGATACTCCTACTTGACATCGATTTCATTGGATTATTTTGTAGCTGTGATTTGTTTAAATATTGTGTATCATCTCGTTTAATTAAATTAAGCAGACGATGACAATTACAAAATTCCTTTTTGTCCGAAGTTACGAAGGGTGGAGATCTGTAAAAAGTTTTTTTTTTTTTTTTTTCATCCTCTTCGTAAAATGTTTTTAAACACGCCAGTTCCAATAAATCCACAGGATTTCAGGAGTTTTACCTAACTTTAATTCAAGTTTAGGCCATTATTGGGCAACTGTTCAGTTTTGATCAATTCATGAAATCCAAGAACTATTCCGCAAAGTGAAAAATTGCCCCATTTGTATCATTCCGAAACGCTCACGTTGTCTTTTCCGTATCCACTGAATCAATATTCTTCAGGCTTTCCGATAATTTCGATGACTGAGAGCGTAATGTGTAATTACCGGTTAGGCTCGTCATTGAATTCGTAGTGTCCCATTCTGGAATTACTTTTTTAAAATTGATAAGATGAAAGAAACGAGAATTCCTTTTGCAGTAATTATTCGATAGGCGTAAAATAAGCCAAGAGCTATAACTAAGCATAATTTATAGAATGGAAGAGGAAACCCTCTTCTAGGTCCATTTTTTTGCTATCAATTTTGTCACTCTGATTCTTCGGGCTGCTAGCTGTAGCACTTTTATTTGGCTCGCTAATCTGTCCAAATGTTGACAGGAATCGTTGTCGCCAGGTAAAAATTTGATTTTCCGCAAATTTTAACTTTACTTTTCCAAATCTCCACTTCAGTTTCACTTTACACATTCTCTGGAAGTAGTTTTCCTTATATCGACTGATAGGTGTATTTTCAGGTTAATCGGTAATCATTTATGACAGAGGTTTCGAAATTTCGAATAACAGGACAGTTAGTTTCAAGTATATTAGAGCTTTGATTGAGATGAACTTACTTTACCGGTCGAACTCTCGGTGCGAGCTATCTTCAGATATTGAGCAGAACATAAGTCGAGAATAAATCCTGTAATCTTGGAAATAAGTTAGGCAAAAAAAAAAAAAA
>PQVD01001467.1:0-22807 GCA_003012265.1 Setaria equina
CATCAACATCATCATCATCATCAAATTCGTCAACTAATATTGCTTCCAATCAACAATTCAATCATAAATCTTATTCAATTGAGAAAAATTTACGTCAAAAACGTGGACGGAAACGCTGGAAACTAATTAATATTGATAGAGCAAATAACACTTCAATAAATTGCAATTCTGCAATAATAACAACAGCAACAGCAACAACAACAACAACAACAACAACAACAACAACAACAACAACAACAACAACAGCAACAATAACAACAACATCAACAACAACAGCATTGTTAAATACAATTGTAGAAAATTCTTCTACTGAACTATTTGCAACCATTTAAATGTTGTATTCTATCACATTTTTCTTCGTTTCTTTTCCTTTTTTTAAATTTTGTTGATTAGCCTTTTTACATAATTTTCCTCTCTTATTATAGTTTAGTGTAATAGCTATTTATTGAGTCAGTAAGCAAAAAAGAGAAAAAAAAAATGGGAAAAAATATCAAAGGGAGAAAGAGAAACCATTCAGTGAAACAATTCTTATTAGCATAAGAACATTAGATGATTCCATGGTAGTATGTGAAGTATTCAATAATTGTTATCAAAAGAAAAAGATTTAAAATTTGTTCAAGCAACAGATCACAATATCAGTAAAGGTGATTTTAATTTTTATTGTATAAGCATCCTTTGCTCATACAATAACGGTTATTGTGCTCATTTGTTTAGGTGTATTATAATAAAAGTCTTGCTATATTAGCTCCATTGTTTACTTTTTGTTGTTATCCGACCATCACTTTTCCCGATCAAATTACAATTGTCGCATTCCTTACAATCCCTTATTTCTGTATATTTCACTTTTACATTGACGTATATATGTATGTATTTCGGACTATTTTTGTGCTAAAAAGTGTAAAGGAAATGAAATACTTATTAATATGTCTATTCATTACTACAGTATAACATTACTCATAACTATTTATTACTACAGTATAACATTTCTTCATAAAATAAGGATTTGACATTACAATTACTGATTTATATGGCACATTAGTCATAACTATTTATTATTACGGTATACAGTATAACATTTCCTCACACAACAAGAATTTGACGTTACAGTTACTGATTTATATGGCAAAGTATAGCAGAAATGTTCACACAATAAGAATTCACTATTGTACCTGAAATTATTTGCAAAACATTTCCTTACACAGTTAAAATCGAACGTTAGCGATGATTTATTTGTCTTTGTTAAAAATAATCTCGAAGTGCTGCAAAGCGATAATAATTGTTCTACACTTCTCAAATCGTAGTTTGTTATTTGTATAGCATTTCCTCAGACACTAAGGATGATATGAAAAATTGAAAAAACATTCACAAACTTCCTAGTTTTATGTAAAATAGAAGCCTAAAATTATTCAATCTTTTTTCCTAAAAATAGGGAATTTCAATAAGACATCAACTGATTCATTTAAAAGTTAGTGCAATGTGATGAGGGAAAATCAATCATTTGCGTGAGAAATTCTCATAACATTCCATTCGATTTTTTTTTTTATAATTGAAAAAATTTTTTAAAATAACACCAATATACGCTTACCAAATAGCAACAGTTACACGTACGTACGAATGCTAACAAGTAAACGTACCAATTAATGTATCACGTATAGTGAATTGTACAATTATAATTACATGAAAGTACTGAAAATAAAGTCCATTTGAAGCAGCTTCACAGCAATATCTGATTATACGTTTACACGTCTTCTTATACGTCTCTTTAAAACACATGTCAAATATACGAATAAGTCATTCATAAGTACACGTAACCATCCAGAAAATGTCTATCTCCTGGTTTCCAAAACTTGTTCGTAGTTGCATCACTGCTGGGCCGTTACATTTGCACAAGTTTCACAGTGGACTGCACTTTGATTATGAGTAAACGTGTTCAGGCACGTGCGTACGGCACGTAAGGCTTTTAAGTTGTGGGTGTTTCCGGTTTTGGAGTTTTAACGTACTGGAAATGAATATCACATACGAGCCACAGTTTACTTGTGAGGAGGAAATTCGGTTCGTTAAACTGAACAGGTGATTGAATATTTGTATCGTTATTATCTCGTTAATTTAAAATTTTCCATCATTTTATATTATTTTCACATTTATTTCATTGTGAATTTTAATGAAAATTATTATCAAATTGTCTGTTATTATTTGTTAATGTTAAATTAAACATTTTTTCTTTTTTTTCAGCTTTGATTTCGTTCATTTTTGGAATAAAAAAGGCGAGTTGTCGGAATCTGATAAAATAATTCTTCACAAAGTCAGTTAAATTTTTGATTGCAGTAATAAATTTGAGCATTCAGAAATTTGCATGAATAATTGGTTGCCAGCTGAAGGGATTAAGCCTTTCTTATTACAACTATATGTATGTAATTAACAGTAGTTTTTGAACTGAACAATTTTTTAATACGATAATGTTCAGTGCTAGGTTATTCTAAATACTGAATAATTATCATAAGTAAACGTATTAAAAAGATGACCATTGTCCATCATTATGAGAGATGTTAATATTTTTACTTGTGCTAATATTATAAGCTATTAGAAATGCTAATACCTTTTACTTGGGCTTCTTTTTTGTTTTACTGTAAAATAGTAGAAAAAGAAGCTACATTTTTAGTAGTTTGAAGTTAAATTTTACTGGAAAATAATACTGTGCAATTAGTTTTGTTTCCTTAGCATTGAAATGTTTCATTTTTCAGGGTATACGAAACTTAGATAATGAATTAATCAAGCTTATTGAAACGAAGGAGGAAGATGAGATGAAAATTTATAGAGTTTATTTAAAGATTGGTCATATCAGCTTATTATCAAAGGATTTTCCAAGAGGTGATTATGTTTATTGTTCTGATTACACAAAGAATAAAGCAGTGATGATGACCAAAATAATACATGCATAGAGATGAAATTCTACCGCAGAACTATCTCATTTAGAAGTTTAGCAATTTTTTTTTTAACAAGTACTTTTTCTTTAGCCTTGTCAGCTTATCAAAAAGCGTATAAGCTGGATAGAGATGGTTTTTGGAGAGATCCAGCTTCGTATTTTGGTCTCGGAATGGTTTATTTCCATTTTAAAGCTTTCGAAATGTAAGTGTATTACCAGTGTTTCGTTATGTTTGCCAAAAAATTTTTAGATCAAGACACAGACATTAATTACACTATCCAACTGAAATTTATATGACTGATTTAAATTGCAATCCTACTGTGTCGGTAATAAACATTCAGTACCGAATTATGCATCTTACCTTATTTGCTTGTACTGTTTTTATTCGGTTTTTATTTTTGACGGTAAATAATGATAGTAAGTGTGAGAATAGGAGAATGGTTGAAGGTAGCAATTAAAAAATGTAGTCAGAAAATAAAGAATATTCCATTTGCTTTCCAAAATTCCTGAGAAAAAAAAAGAGAATTTCTCCATTGCAGTTTAATAAATAATTGTTTGCTGTAATGTAAGATAAAATTTCGGTAAAAACTGTTCATTTAATATTCTCCTGTATATCTTTTATCGGGGTTGATGAATACTCGTGACTTCTTTTTCCAAATTTTCTTCTTTTTTGTAATTCATCTTTTCCATTCAGTCTATCCTGACAGTTGTACGAAGGAAATATAAAAATATTTGCTAAGCTTAGACAATGATTTGTACATACATTTAAAATACCTTAAATTTCAGCGTTAAAATTCTCATTGTTTTCAAATGATAAAATGTGCAAATATTCCTCTCAAAGTTCTTTTTGGTTCTAATTTCTGCAGGAAAATAGAATCAAAAACACAAGAACAGTTTTTGAAGCTTCATTTTTAAAAATTTTCTACTAGATTTTCACATGAATAGAAAAAAGAAATTATAGAATTTCCAACGGTACCGTATTATTGATCATTTTCTTCTTCCATGTTATAACGGCAGCTGTCGTTCCTATTTTCGATATTTAAATTAATGAGATTTAAATAGTGGCTATCAGAAAATTTGCTTGCGAATTTTCCAGTAGAGCAGATGGTCAGTCATCGGTAGTGGACGTTGTAATGCTGCTCATCTCTTCCCCACAAATAATACTTTTAATATCTTTTACAGTCTTTAACTGGTTTTTCACACACTCATTTGCATTTTTCATTCTCTCCACTGGCTTATTTTCATTTTTTTCTCCCTTGTCTTTTCCTCTTTTTTTTTTTTTTTATTTCAGTTGTTGACCACAAGCAGTAAGTAATCTTCGATCGGTCATTCCGTTCCGTTCTCGAGACCGAGACTTAGAGATGACAGAAGGCTGAAAAATGAAGAATGAGATGGAAATTTCCCTCACTCATCCTCAATATCACACTTTTTTTCTCTTCTTTGACCTCATCGATTGGCTTATTATTCTGTGCATCCCACATTTCCAGACATTATTGGCTTGTCCACTTCTCTTAATGATATGTCTCTGTCTGCATTTGTTGTGACCTATTGGCCGTTCTAGCAAACCATTTTCACTTACTCTTTCCTCAGACAGAGGTCACTTTTATTATCTTGACATGACCTGCAAACAGATTACAATGTAAATATATATATCTCTTCCTTCCAATTCCACTTTAGTCCATTAATTTATTCTTTTTTTTTTTTTTTAATTTTAATGAAATTGGCTAGATTCCCATCTCCATAGTCTTCTATCTTTAGCTTATATTTAATCTGTCCTACCGTTTACTTGCTTATTCAATTTTTAAAAATTAAGCACAGAAAAGTAATTATGCTTTTCGATGTTTGATGTTAAACTTGTCTTCATCTATCTGATTCGAAAGCTTATCATGATTTGTGAGGAAATTAATGGGTAGTTGCGCCGAGAGACTTTAATTATTTCCATTTACTACATTGGTTTCCATTGTCTTATCATTTGCATCGAAAATTCTTCAAGTATAAGCGTCTATGAGCCATTAGTTGAGTAATTAAGCAAAATCGAATGATATTTTTTTTTTTGTTTAAAAACTGATTTTCTAAATCTCAAATAAAATTATATGTATGAAACAAAGTTGATGAATTTGAAAAATAATTCATTAATAATATTTTTTCTTCTTCTTTCTTACTTTCACTTCCTCTCACTCTCTCTATTTCTCTTTCTCTCTGTCACTGTACTTTAATTTACCGCAATAAGAGTGGTTTAGAAAGAAGTTTGTTAAAGACTCACTTGATGACCAGTTAATGTTTCCTGGTTTATTTAAATAAATTAATGATGAATAGCATAAAATGACACTAAATTAAAAAAAAGATTTTGAAAATGCGGAAAAGGAACTTGATCCCTTGAATATTTGTGAGTTTCGTCTTTTGTGATAATTTATGTGTCGTAAAGTTCTCATAAATTTGAATGCAAATTGAATTTAATTTACGACTTTTTGCAAAAATTTTCCAAACGAAATTTACGTTGGATTTTTTCCCATCTCAATTGCGAAGTGCCTTCGCAATTTCAACTTTCTACGTTGAAAACAGTTAATTACAAATCATTCTGATTTTATCCTATATCATTCGGTGATTTTTTAATTACATTTTGGTTTGCGTTGCGTAAAGTTCTTCCATTTGATTTCAGTGCTGGAGAAGCGTTCAATCGCGTTCTTTATTCACATCCAAATCACGATTTTACGGTTGAAATATATTCCAGGTTGGGACTCATCTGCAAAAATTTGGAATTTTTCGAACTTGCGATTAAGGTTGTGCCTTTTTTTTAGAAAGCTGTTGTCTTTGTTTTCTGCTGTTATGCGTTTTACTGAATTATAATAGATTGAAATAATAGCAAAATATTTTTATAGCTTTGCTATTTAGACTTTCACATTCTAGTTTGGTTTTCTGTATAGGAATCACCATTTATGTGAAGACTTAAACTACTGCAAAGGACAAAACTTTTCTCTCAGAGACTTATATCACCGCATGGAGTCGCTCTCTTCTGTGTCAGACTTCTTATTTTTCCGTAAATTATTGAATTGTGAATTGAAATGAAATATTTATTTTGCATCAAACAATTTTATAAAATAAAGTAGATTTTTAAATCTTTTTTATCACTAATGATAATGGCTTAATATTTCTCCCTCCTTAAAATTTCATTTTAAATTCCACATTTAAATTCGATAAAGTCATTGCCTTTATTTTTGCCCCCACTAATTTGTTCATGTCCATAGCCTTGTCATAATTCAAAATACACAACTTTTCGCGCTATTGAGGACTTTTCACATTAGTAACAGAATAAATTGTCCATTCCTAGTAGATAATCATATTTTTTCATAGATCCTTTTCGAATTTCCTGTAATAAAAAAGTTGTTTTTTTCCGGTAAATGGGAATTTCTATAGCAGTTTCTTTCCTCTTTTTAGGTGCAAAGGTTTTAAAATATAATCGGATGCTAAAACATAACTGACCAAGAAAATTCTGCTCTGAACATTTCTCTTTCCGAATTACTCGGGATTCAGTAATCACTTTACCGTAACTTGGCTCGTTGATTATTTGTATCTTACTGTGATTTAATTATTCATTGTAAGCATTTCAACTAAAAAGAGAGTCTTGCTGGTATGTTAGGGTTGACCTCTCTCTTCCACGAACAATTTTTTTCTGGATTCTAGGTTACTGAAAAGTGTGCTGGTAGTTTTTGATGGTCATGTCTCCAGTTGCAAGTACTTTTCAAGTTTTCTTTATTTGAAGGACAGCTTCCGGTCGTTTTTTGGGCAGAAACTAGAAATAGCTTTTTTCCCCTCATTGCTCCATTTCGTGATTCTCGTTCATTTTTTTTTCATGCAAAAAATATTAATTCTTCTTGCCTCATAAATTCATAAATACCCAGCCATACTTGGAACGAATTCTGATGACTTGTAATTATGTATCCGATTGAAGAAAACAGTAACAGTGATAGGACGGAAGTATAAGAATGCTATATTTCAAAATAGTTTGTAAAGATGTTTGGAAAGTTTGTTTTTTTAGAGTATCTTATGAGTGACAATTCTTATGAAATATTGATAATTTCATCTCCTGCTATTGCAGATATGAAAGTTGCCAATAACGTGACCTGCTGCATCAGCTAAGTTGATCAAAAAAGTTGAGTCGCGTAGGTAGCCAGAGATAATTATGATTTTAGTATTTACTTCTGATCATCATAATTAATCTTGTGATCATTAGTAGTAAATATATATTTAAGCATGCACCATTTGGCTATCATTTTTGCTATTCACTACTTCCTGATAATTAAACTTTTAGTCCTTTAATGATAGAATATATTTTTAGTATTTAGTTTTGGTCATCATAATGTTTGAATGGTATCCATTAATTTTTTGAGTAGCTTTCAGTCTTTTAATGACATGTCAAGACATTATATTGAGATATCTGGATAGTATTCAGTAAGTGTCTTTGAGTATTTCTGGGCATAATTGGTTTAAAAATAGTCATTGCAGCACTTTACGGCAGCGCTGAACGACAGCCGTGAAAGCACATTCCTTACCAAGGTTGAACTGCGTTTCAACATAGCTCATTGCTACGACATTGCTGGTGACCTTGATCGGGCAGCCATCGAGTATCGAACTATCTTAACTGACCATTCTGTTCAATTGACGGGCAATTTACAAGCGCAGATCTTAAGACAACTTGGTATTGTCTCTTTTTTTTTCGTTCTTTTTCTTCCTTTTTCCTCTCATTTGGTGGCTTATAATTGTAGATTTCGGTTGTAGTTCCCTGATGTAGGTATACGTTATTTTGTTGTTACTCCTGAAGTTTTTTTTCTTCAGTTTTCTGTTTCTTAGCTGTTTTTTTTTTTTCAAACTTCATATCCCGAGCTATATGCGAGAAAATCCCAAATCTTAAGTGAATTTTAAATTTTTCAGAGGAAATATTTACCTTTACATTGTTTTATTAGGCTTTAAAGGGACATTTAGACAGTTGATGGCTTATAGAATTTTCTCTTATATTTTTTTCAAAGATTTTCAAAAACTTTCATATTTGCAAATCTTGGTGGTAGAATTTTTAATACTGTAGTGTGATTTCTTGCATTTGTTGGAAAGACGAAAAGATTGTATTAGAGATTTGATTGCTGCAGGCAATTCGATTCGTTATATTGCAGGTTGGTTGTGCTACCGGGAAGAGTGCCCACCAGCACAAAGGCCTCAAAAGATTTTCGAAGCAGAAAATTATCTGATTCAAAGTAAAGAACTCGAACCTAATTGTGGGAAGACGTATTACTATTTAGGACGTTGTTACGGAGAATTACAAGACAGGGCACACGACGCTTTTGTTTATTACAGGTTAATCTTATGACTTTACTATTCCAGAACAACTGCATGCTGCATTATTAATATGATTACTAAAATAGGACAAGTAATAAAGTAGTAGAAAGTAAGATAGCAAATAGGTCATTTGAAAACTATATTTTAATGGATGTTAAAACTTGATTACTGTAATTCGTAAATATTACTTTGTGTAAAACGATTGCTTAATCAGTGGTGCCTTTTCACCCAATGGCCAATATTTTTTGGTGAAAGCTGCATTTTTACGTCTTTACCGCATCATTTTATTCACAATGCAGGGAATTTGTTTCCTTTCCCAGTTAGTTTTTATGCAGTATTGACTTCATTATAAACAGATCCATATGTAAATTTTTTGGCATGTTCAAGTTTCATATTCTGTATTTCATTGCTAGGCATTCAATTGATAAATCAGAAGCGGATGCAGATACTTGGTGTAGTATTGGTGTTTTGTACCAACAGCAAAGTCAACCGATGGATGCACTGCAGGTAGACTTGATTTGTTTGATTTTTATCTACATTGATTTCAGTCAGTAGCTTCCCTATATTGTAACACTTTAAATGTGGGTTACAAAACCATTTTTGATTGTGGGCATTATTTGTTAGCCTCGAATTGGTGGAAAATAAGTTGTTTATTGAGCTTCAGTATCATTGCATTTATTACTTCTTTTTTGTTATAACTACTGCTTATGATCGATGAAGCGGTGTAATCAGAATCTTTAGATCCAGTCCCTTTGACTTGTAGGCATTTATTTGTGCTGTTCAATCAGATCGTGAGCACAGTGCTGCTTGGACAGATTTAGGACGGTTGTACGAAGTTAATTGTCAATTTTCGGACGCACTTCATTGTTTTAAGAAAGCGCTCAAGTGTCAACCAGGTTAAATCTCTATGAAAGAATTTGATTCCGAATTTTTACATATGCAGTGAATATGTTATAGTGGCAATTTTCATTTTTGAATTCTTAATAAGCTGACTAAATATGCTTAATACTAAGCGGTTTAAGTCACTACGAATTCGTACAAATGAATGGATGCAACGTTTTCCAGCTGCTTTTTTTTTAACTGGCTTCACCATTAGTGTAAGAGAAACTGCATGGGTTGGATGTGTATTTTAATAATTATGTAACTCTTTTCAAGTTATAAAAATTTGGGAGCAATTTTTTAGCGGTTTAAATTTTATGAATTCACAATTTTTCAGCAGCACCGGAAGCTCTGAAAGCGAGAATACGTGTCCTTGAAAAGGAGCTTCATCCATCATCATTGCTTATTGGAAATTTACGATCTCTTCCACCTAGCGAGTAATTAATTTATTTATACTGAGAAACGGAAAGTTAGCTTGGGCATTATTGCTTCAAAACTTTTCTGTTGTTTTAGATTACCGAGTCTTAACGAAGCGTGGAGACTTTCCATTCCTGCTGAACTGAGTCAAAGGCAGGAGGAATTCTTGAAAGTATGTTTCTCTCTTCTGTAAATGCATGTAATTTTTGGGAATTAAACCCAGCATTTTTCTCTTTTCATACTCAGCTCGTTCCAACTTCTGTTTTAGTTTGCTCATTTGTCATCATTTGCTTTAATTTCAATAAGAAAAATATTCTGCTATTTTTTTTTTTAGCAAAAGCAGCAGCGCTATCGTGACGGTAGTCCGCTACTTTCCGCTACATTAACATTACCGCAGGTATTTGTCTATTTTAGCAGTTCTTAAGCTCATAGCGAAGCAAGTAAAGGGAAACTGAAGTCCTAGCAGTTTTCCGAAAAAATTTAAGTAATTTCAAATGACCATCGATTGATTAAGATATCCGTGCACAGATTTCTTAACGTTCTATTTCATTACAGAATACGAACGAGTCAATTGAAGTACAAATTGAATTAATGAATATTTTACGTGCCAATAAAGCCGAAATTACTGAACGCGAACGTGTTTTATTAGAGATGCTGGAAAGCAAATACGGGAAGGTTAGCATTGGGATTTGTAGGTTCAAGAATCCACCAGTAAAATTTTAGGTAATGTTTTCAAATCAGTGTGGATCTCAACTTAGCCTAAAAACAGTGGAGTAATAGGTATATATTGTTTGTTTCTTGATTTCAATAAAATGTGCAGCGGAACTCTATTATTTTATAGATTGATAAAAACAATGGCGAGCAACTAGTGGGTACTCGTGTCGAACAAGACTTCTCAAATGCTAGCATCAAAAAGGAAATATCTGTGGATGGTAATTTATTAAACTATTTTTGCGAATTTTTATGCATTTTAAGGTTCCTAAATATCTGGATGGAACATTTTCAACATTTGTTTTACTACCAATTTTTCATAAAATTCAGAATTTTTCTCTAAATCGTTCCTTTCCAGGTGATGCTATACCTTCTACTTCATTAGAAATTCAACTAACTGAAGAAGTTGATAGTAAAGAGATGATAACAAAAGAGCAGGTAATTCATTTAGTGATTTTTCATTCTGAAGGCAATGGATGTTTTAGAGAAATGTAGTATAATTGTGATTTCTAAAACATTTCAAACTGAATACTAATTTTAGGCAAAATCAGCCAGAGAAGTGTCTCCGTTACCCTATTCATTCTCGCTTACCGCAGATGTTCAAGTACCTCTCACAATTACGGCATCGGAACTTATGGAACGATGTCGGAAACGAATTGACAAGCCATCGGAATTTACGGAAATATTTGATGAGAGAGTGAAGCCTCCAACTTTACCAGAAGTGCCACAGATGGACAAATCTTTACCTGAGAAAGTTCGTCTAATTTTTCATCTTTTTTGGGCTCAAATTTTGCGGTTGCGGCTAATTTTTTTGCACTTTAATTTAAAGAGTATTTCAAGAAAGCTTACTTAAATTATTTGTTGAAAGATTTGAAGATTTGTTTGAGACGTTATTTTTAGCTTTTACGGCCAACGCCAGTAATTATGGTGGAATCACGAAAGGAAGCTCATAGCATTGAACTGCAAAATTATTGTTACAGTAGCACAGTTGCGTTGATACGTGGTTTAACCCAAACTTTGAAAATGGATCTCTCATTATTTTCAACAAAATCTTTATTGGAAATTGCACCTAATCATGAAGTCTGTTCTTTATATTTCTGGATGGAGTAATTCTTTTCTGCTAATACTCCGCTCTGTATAAAATTTAATAAATAAATCTTAATATTTTGTGGGATCACACTTCAGTGATCCTGATTCTAGGTATGGGTTGAAAAAAAATTTGGAATTTGGGGATCCATTATTAGTATTCTTGAACTTTCTAAGTGTTCCTTTTCATAATTCAGTTTTCTGTGCTGTCACTATTCATAGAGGATGATAAACAAGTACTTATCATCAAAAATTAAATTAAAACATTCCATGAGCTATTTAATAAGGCTTTAATTTTTCAGGTAGAGATACGTTCTCAGTATAGAATGCTTCCTGATCAAAACGTTGATCATCTTGGTCAGCCAACATGGATGTGCCATAGTACTCGTTCTTATACTACTATTGCTCACTATGCGCAATATCAGGCTCAATCGTTCCAATATAGTTTGAAGGTCGTACTTTTTAATATCTTTGAAAGTATTTAAAAGTTTCTCTAAATCTTACCCATTGGGTGAAATCAGAATATACTAGAATTACTCTTGATTCAGATGGTGATCATTTTTTAAATATTGGTATTATCGGTACGTAACGCCAACTGAACTGCCAGATGAATTAAAAGGAGTATTTGATATTTGACATTATGAACCACTTCATATGATTGACTCTTTTGTCCTGTTTCTGCAGTTAAAGTGGTTGTAGACTAAAACTTAGGCAGACTAAAGATTCTTATAATCTTGGAAGTGAGATTTAGGAAGAAGCTGAAAAACTTCGCGCAGCAAGTGCAAAATACGGTGGTGGTAGTGGTGGCTCAACAGATACCGGTAATGGTTCATTAAAACGCCGGCGTGCTACTGTACCAGAGGAAACTCAAATGCCAATGAAATTGATCAAATTTGGAACAAATGTAGATCTCTCGGATGAAACGAAATTCAAGTATGAAGATGCATTATTTTTTTTTTTTTTTTTTTTTTTTTTTTTTATTTTTTTTTTTTTTTTTTTTTTTTTTTTTTTTTTTTTTTTTTTTTGTTTTTTTATTTTTTATTTTTGTTGTTTTTTCTTCATTTTTTTTTTTTCTTAAATTCTTTTTTTTTTTTAATTTTTTTTTTTTCTATCTCTCCATTTTTAATTTCTACGTTCTCTGCTTCTCGAATTATTTAATTATCATGTTAAAGGCATTATAAATATAAATTAAGCTGAACACATTTTAAAAAAAAACTTAGAATTAAAATAGAGTGAAAGAACAAAGAGTGTTTCTTATTAGTATTTCAGAGTACAACTAGCGGAACTGAATAAAATGCCATCGTTTGCGCGACTAATTGCTGCATGTAACATGTTGACTCATCTTGGACATACTGTCTATGGCATGAATACAGTTCAGTTGTATATGAAGGTATGTTGCTTGATGCAAAGCTCATACTGTATATAAGTGTAAAGGTATTTTTGAGAAGAAAAAATATGCTTGTTCGAAAAGTCACATTTTTTTTTCGAAAGAATAATTTGATTTTAATAAGAGGAAATAAAGATCTACCTATTCTTTACATTTTCGGTGATATTTATAATTTAGGTACCAGGTGCGCGTACTCCAGGACATGTTGAAAATAACTGTTTGGCATCGGTGAATGTAAATATTGGTCCGGGTGATTGTGAGTGGTTTTGTGTTCCGTACGAATACTGGGCCGTAATGAATGAAATGGTTGAAAAGTATGCTTTCAGTTAATATTTTGGAAATGTAGCTAGGGAATAAGGATTTGTTTTAGGACTTAAAATTTCTAGTAGGTGCTAGATACCGAATAAGGGTAAAATAAATTTGTTGGCCGAAGCTTTGTAATACTCAATCATCTTTTTTCAGACGTAAATTGAACTTTTTAAAAGGATCCTGGTGGCCAGATATTGATGAGCTGTTGCAAGCAAATATCCCTGTATATCGGTTTACTCAGAAAGCAGGTGATGTGGTTTGGGTAGGCAGCGGATGTATTCATTGGGTACACAGCACCGGATGGTGTAATAATGTAGCGTGGAATGTTGGACCACCCACACCAACTCAGTTTGAAATGGCTGTTCATTGCCATGAATGGAATAAACTTAATGTAAGTCTTTTGGATCATATTTGTGATTAAATATGATTAAGACAAGTAAGTTAAAAATATATACAAAAGGCAATTTTATTTAAAAGGGAATTTCATAATTATTTTTCAAAAATGAATTTGACAAGAAATTAAAATTTAATTAGTTTTATATACCAGACTTCTTAGGAAGAAGAAGTTTCTTCGGTGCTTCGCGTTTCATAATCACTTCACTTCATCACTGATCATATTTTGCGTTTAATATCAGCTAGAGCCATCATAATTTTATTGTTAAAGCGGCTTTCATTCCAGGGTTACAAATCATTGGTCCCAATGCAACATCTGAGCTGGCAGTTGGCACGAAATATACGCTTTTCGAATCAAAAAATGTTTGCGCTAATCAAACAAATGCTTATACGATCACTGTCGTACAGTAAGATGATCGTTGATATGTTAAGTGTTTGTGATAAACCAATCCGGATGCATCCAAGGCAGAAAGGCGAAGTGTCACATTATTGCTCTACTTGTGAGGTTCGTCTTCTGAATTGTAGAATGATTAGAAATCAAAAAAAGATATTTAAAAAATCCGCTCTCTTACTATTGCAGTTTATAAACAGCAGTTTCAAGTAATAGATTTTGCCATGAGCTTATATTTTTAAGACATTCTGGTAATTTTTAAATTTATTTTTGTCAGAAAGATTAAAATCTTTCTTCGAATTTATCTTTTCAATTGGTACTCTATTAGAATTCTAAATCTTATTTTTTCTCTTTGCACAGTTTCAGTGCTTCCTATCATTTTGATAATTCGCTTGTAATTGCGTACTACTAGAATTTTTTACTCAGAGCAATAAGCAAAGCTAGTGTCCTCATTAAGCTTTCTGTTGTTGTTCTCTAGCTTATTCAGTGTTTTTTCTTGTAGATCGAAGTATGGAACATTTTGTTTGTCCGTGAAGTTAATGGAAAATTTCCGGTTTATTGCGTTCAGTGTGCGCGAAAAGCTGATCTCGCTAATTTTACTGTCCTTCAGCAATATACATTTGATGATCTTTGTAGTGTTTTCGACCAATTTCGTCTTTATCCGGTAAATTGAACTTTTGATTGCACGAGAAAATCAATTTCCTTGTACGAAAATGATCTTGCTAGGTATGATACAGATAATTGGGTCGTTGGTTATTTCTCGGGAAAATTAATCATTAAATGATCATGCTACTGGGAAACGCCATCTCTGTGAGCAATTGCTCTATCACATATTTTGCTTTCTCAGCTCATCCGTTAAATAATTTGATCCCGCAATATAACTGCATTTTTATGAAACATTTGGCAGAATTATTTCCATTTCTTAAATCCTCTGGTTTTTTCACAGATTCACCATAAATTTTTTTTTTCATTTCAGCAAAACAGGGCTGCCGTTGTTTGTTGACCGAAACAATTTGTGACTGCCGATGCCTTTCAACAATTTTTCCATGAATTATAGTTCATTTTTATACGTAACTACTGCCATTTTTTCATCGTTTTTTATGAGTAATTCGCGTAAAGTGAGCATGAAGTTTGGTTAATTGTTATTCCTATATGTCTTATATGGAAAGTGACTTTGAAATTTTTGTAATTTTGTAATGTCTCTTAACTCCATTTTTCTTTTTCATAAGCCTAAGTTTATATTTGGTTTACGACTCGTAGAAATGTGTTAAGGAACCTAACATAGTTGTTTGTGGGTTACTGTATTCTGTAATGTTCATCTAGAAATCAACAAAATTATTCGAATGCTGTTGATGTTGTGCATTTTTTTCTTTTTATTATCTGAGCCAGGCGGACAAAAAATATGTAGTGTCCATTTTCGATATTTTATAAGTATTCCATAATTTATTAGTATACGAGTTTTTTTGGATATCTGATGAAAGTTAACCGAGAGATTTTAGAAACAGGCATATGTAGTAAATGAAGGGTGAAAAAGTTGTTTTAGTTTTAAATTAAAGTTTATTTTTATTTTTACTTATTTATTTATTCACTTTCTTTTGAATGTTTCGTTAGAATTTGGTTCATCTGTATGCGGAAGTGACAAACTTGATTGATCTCATCTTTTAAATTTAAAAATTAGGATTAAATGATATTTGTTGGCTACAATCGCCCAAATGCTGCTATTGATTTCAAGTCAGGTTTTAACTATTTTTTTTAGTTAGTTATTTTGATATAGCTGAAGTGATACTTGTGACTAAAAATCTCAATTTTTTTCCTGAACAGTTTCATGTTTTTAATATTCTTTTTCATGTTTGCAATTGTTCCTTGTTAGAGAAGTAATAATTCACTGCCAGAAGTTAGAATTGTGCAATGTATATTGTATTGGTTATACCTACAGTGTCCAATTTTTTTTCCCCAATAAGATTATTTCAATAATTGCGAAATCAAGAAAATTTTTTTAGGTGTAATAAAACGTTTCATTTCAGACCTTGAACTGATTTACCACTCATAATTTCCTTGGAAAAATCCTGAAATGAAAACTTCCTGCAACAAGAGTAATAATTAGGTTGGTGGGTGGAAAGAGGGTAGTCCTTGAAGTTGTGTACAGTTTATTGAGAGATTTTTAATTAGCAATAGTAATTTCCAAATTGAAGGTTCATAGTTGAAATAAATGGAAGAAAGTTGCAGAGTTAATTCTGTTGGGAATCTTTTTTTTTCTGAAACTAAAAATTTGAATTCCTTCTCCGACAGAAAGATATGTCTCCTTGATATGTATAATAGCTATGCTAAAAATTGCTAGTTCCGGTTCTGATGAGGTTTAGTTATAATTAAAGGTTTTAAATTTTAATCTTTTCATAAAAAAGAATTCAGAGAGATTTCATTCATAATGATTTGTATAATTTCCAATGGAAATAGGATTTTGAAAACGATTGTTGGACTGGTAAGAAGTAGAATGCTGATGATAGAAAATAGTGAAATTAGGAAGGTTATTATTAGTTACCTGTAATAATAGCATTCATTTTGATTGAGTTTTATCGTCACTATTGATATAATAATATTCAGTTCATCACTCATTCAAATTATCTCTGAATCATTTGCGCACACCACACACACATATATATATATCATATTTATATACATGACAAACATTTCAACATATGGTAGTATTTAATACTGGAATTTTTAAATATGAGAATAAAATAGAAAGAATAGATGTGAAATATTTGATCCTCTCAAATTTTTGAATAAATATACAATAATAATAATAATAATAATAATAATAGTTATTGGTATACGATGATGGACTGAGTGATTTCAGGAAAGGAATGGAAGATAGAGATGGAAGTGAAAGTTGAGAGAGATGGAAGATTGCTTCGGATGATGTTGTTACCAATAATCATCATCAATTCTGTCGATTTTTAATTGCTCAATATCCTCATCAGTCTGTTTTTACTATTATTTATCAATTTTCTCCTTCTTCTTCTTCGTCTTCTTCTTTCTTCGTCTTTTTCCACATCTAGTAAGTAACATTTCCATTTCCAATAGGAACTATAATAATTTTCTTGCTAAACAACTGGTCTTATTATTTGTCTATTTCTTTTCGTTTAATAAGAATTAATTGTGATAGTAATTTTGTGTTGTTATTCATAATTTTATAGCATACAAAAATTAGCACTTTCCTGCTTCTTTTTCTTTTTCTTCACCTTATCTGAATCATTTTCATTTTTTATTTTGCTAAAACTATGGAAGAGCTTTAATTCATTTCATCATCTGAACGAGTAAATTATTACACGAATCATTCATTATTGACTGGATATTTCAAAAAAAAAAAAAAAAAAAAAAGACAATCCATTTCCATATCATTTAACAGTATCATTATTTTCAAATGAAATCTACAATTTATCAAGATATTTTTGCGATATTTAGATGATAATCTAAAATTTACAAATGTTATTTGAAATGAAATAATCTTACTATAGCCAACATTTAATGCACGATTCTATCCTAATATTGCTAACCAGACAATTGAGCAAATATTTCAATGTTTTTTGTTTGTTTGTTTTTTTTTTCATCATATTTAAATTATTAAATTTTTAATCATCCTTTATTATTAAATAATAACAATAGCAGTAGTGATGATTTCAAGTAACAATGTAATAATTACTTTTTCCTAGCATAATAAATGGAAACAATGATAATATAATTAGTTAGTAGTGATATCACAAAAGTAATTCATATGATAAGTGATAATTCATATTTTCATCGAACTTTTCATACTCATCTAGTGCAATTGATTCATTTTGTTCAATTCAATTAATTAATTAACTAATTAATGCAATTTAAAGAGGAGGAGGTAAAAAAAAAAAAGGAAAGATAATAATAATTATTGTACATCATTTATGTCATAATAATAACAATAATATTAAAAATGATGATGATGATAATGATGTTGATGATAGGTTATGAGTGGAATAAATACCACACACTTTGGATTACTATAACTACAAGTACTAGTTGTAGTAGTAGTAGCAGTGTTCTGGATAGACATAATGATATATAGTTGCTGAACTGATTTGATGAGGCCTATAGAGGTGGACGATTTATAATAATCGGTGCATTCATTCATTCGTCGATATTTAATTTTATTTTATTCGATACTATTTCGTTTCGACCTGCAAAAAAAAAAATTCATTCATTTCATTATTATTGCCATCATTTTTATTTCATTGATTTTTCATCAATAAATGATTTTTTTTTTCTTTTAATTATTATTTATATTTTATATATTTTTATCAAAAATTAACAATCGTTTGAAAAAGAAAAAGAAATTATCCATCGAAATATGGAAATAACATTTGATGGAAAATTTTTACATTTAGAGAGAGAGGAAAATATTTTAAAATGATTATTTGTGTATACAGTTTTCATCAACGTTATACTTTTTTTTTTTTTCACTTCAATTATTTATTTTCTTTTCATTTCAGTTATTTATTTTTTTTCATTTCAGTTTTTTATTTATTTTTTTCGATTTCAATTTTTTATTTATTTATTTATTTTTTCATCTTTTCCTTCTCCACTTCATTGTTATTATAATTAGCAAAATTATCAATTATTTGGTAAAGAAAAGAACGGAGAAATTTGAAGTTTTGAGAAATGTAAACTAGTTTCAGAGAAAATTTTTTAGATTTAAAAAATTGATTATTTTTTTGCTACTGTTTTCCTTCTATTTCTTTTTTTTTTAGTATTATAATTAATGTTTTATTGAAATTATCAATTTTGGCGAAAAAAAAAAGAAGAAACGAAAAAAAGCAAAAATGAAACTTTTAATGGAAATGGAAATTAGTTTTGGAGAAAATTTTTTTATAAATTGTAAACAAAGTGGCGGAAATAACATATATTTGTTTGTTTGTTTTTTTTTATTTCTTAGATTTGAATTAATTCGTTTACAAATTTTAATTTTAGTTCACCTTTATTTACCTTACAATTACTGCTAACTTGTTTACTTATTGAATAGTAATATCATTTGCAATCATCTTTATTGCGCAATGATTTCTTTCTTTTCCTTTTGAGCTCAGAAATGTGTGACGGCTTTTTTAATTTGATATTATTTGAATAAAATTGAATTTTTTACAATTTGTTGGTTTTCAGAAGTTGAAACAAATGAATGAAACATACCTGAAAGGTTAATTAATGAATTCCTAAATTTTGCCGTAAAGGAAGAAATAATTAGCTTCATTTAAATGTTTATTTGTCTGTAAATTTACCTTTAAATTTCATATTAATTGTTATTTTTATTAAAAGTTATAATTCCTTTTTTCTTTTTTTCTAACAAGTCTTTTAAATTTCTTCATTTTTTTTTTTTTTTTGAGCTTTTGTTAATAAATTCAATTATTGTCATCAACAGCTGCTACTTCTTTTTATCATAAATTATGAAATATTTTCAAATGAATAATGATAAAAGGAATTAAAATTGATTGAGCATTATTATAATTATTGTTAACAACAATAGAGCTTATTATGTCCTTGAACGGGAGCCAATTTTACAATAATTACAATTTGTGGTTTAAATTTTAATTCTATTTCTTTCTTGTAACCTATCACTATTGGATACATGTCATTTGTAAAGTGTATTTGCTATACAAATACAATTACAATTATTATTAGATCTATTTTCTTGAAAAATTTGAAAAAATTTCTTTACATTGTAAGTTTTTTTTCTCTCTCTCTCTCTCTCTCTTTCATTTCGTTTTTAAGCAAAAATTAGAAGTTTCAGAGATTTTTTTCTCTTTTGCCTTTATTTTGATAAATTTTTGAAACTTATCTTTCAAATAAATTAATTAAATTGAAATGAGCAGCTACATTCTGTTTAAAAGTAAATATAACAAATGATGCCATTTTTACTTCGTCTAAAACAATTTGATGATGCAAATCTCTTATCAACTGATAATTTTAAAGCATATCATTTTCATAAATAGTGATCTAATCTTACTTTTTTCAAAGAAAAATGAAAAAAAAAAGAAAGATCATGAAATCTTATGAGGACTGATTCAAACTATATATCATTTTAAGATTGATTTTCTAAGCTTCTCTTGCAAAACTAGAAAGAAATCTCATGTGCCAAGACTAATTAATAATGGATGCCATAACTTCAAGTATTACTGCTTCATTTCTAAACGGTATGATCTTATCAAACTGCCTAATATTACTCTAATAAAATTAAATATATTGTAAAAAAAAAAAAGTTCTTTTTTTTTTTTTTAGCAAAAGTCAAAAAAATTTTGATGAAGGAATTTTTGATGGAATAAGAAACAATTTATTTTCGTGAATGTTCAATATTCTCAATGCTATCAAGCTAATTATTAATATTTTTCAATTTTTCTCATCCGATGAATTTCATTTCTCGACTATTCACTAACTTAATTATAATTGGAAGTTCCGCTGCAGCTCCTAGTTCAGCAAAACCACAGCAGTACTATCATGTGAATGGTAAATTTATAATTTCATTAATTAATATTTTTTCTTTCCTCATTTCTCCTAATCATATAATCTCATGATTTTTATTCTTGAATAGCAAAATTATTAACTATTGCATTTATTTTTATACTAAAAGAAATTATTTTTGCACACTGAAATTCTAGTTTACATGTTAAATTTCTTATGATTGTTGAATATTTAAATAATTATATTAATTATCCTTAACTAAAATTAGCATCAGCAAATGCTAAAAATATATGCAACATTCAAAAATTATATTTGATTATCACATACTAGGCTACTATTAATTTAACCATTTTTTTTTTTTGAGCCATTAAATCATGCTGCTATTATCATCCATTTATTGTTTAACACCACCATCACTAAAATTTGTGTGATAATTTCGAACATTTATATAAAAATAAATCCTAGCAACTATTGCTTTTTTATAATTACTATTATTATCTTCAGATTTTTTCATAATCATCCCATTATCATTGTTATTTTTTCTTTATGAAATACTGAAATACACTCAAATCAGATTAATTTCAAAATTATATCTTTATCAAATTGAAGATGGATGATAATTATTAGTTTTAATTTTGTAAGAATGCCAAAAAAAAAAAAGAATTACGACAGCATATAAAAAATATTTAAAAAAATTTTTTGAAAATCGTTTTACTTTATTTTCACTGATAATATGTTTGATTTGAAATGGAAATGGAATAAATTTGAAAAAGAGAGAAACAACGGTAAGTGTTCTGAAAACATTTTCACAAATTGTTCGTATCATAATTTCCATTGATACCATTATTAATTGCACGTTTGGAAATTAATCATGATGAAATATATATTTATTTTTCATTTATAATTAATGTTTTGGACATTTTTTTTCTTTTTTTTTTTTCCACTAAAATAACTGTACGGTAATCCAAAAATTAAATGAATAATGCAAAAATACAAAATATTTAATGGAAAAAATTTTTCCCTTTTTTTTTTTTATATTGTGTTACATTTATATTATCAATATTTTGCTTTTACAGGATTTATATTTTATTAATTTGGGAGAAAAATTTATAATTCATTGAAAATTTTGATTTCAACCTAAACTGTTTATTTTTTGCTATTAAATATTTTAATTCCAATATGACTTTACAGAAACTAGGAATAGGAGAAAGGCAAATCAATTATCACTTTCTATCATAAAAATTCGACTTATATTCAATTTATCAGTTTTCATTTTGAAATTAAAATCTTTTAAATTACAAAATGGCAATTTATTGTTATAGTTTCATTTATTTTGTATTATTTTATCACTCAAAATCAAAAGCATTGAAATTAAATTAGAGGGAAAATAAAAAATTTTTGAATTTTTGAAAGATTTTTAACAAATTTCTAAAAATGAAAGTTGATAGTGACACCAACATGTGAGCAGCAGTCGATAAAAGTAATACTGAAATTCAACGGTGACGATTGGCCAGCAGGACGATTCGAGGACTGGATCATTGTTGGTACCAATAATCGACCCGAGTGTCGTCTTAAAGGAAATGGTGAATTGCAATATGTCATCGATTTGGCCATTTTCAATGATCCATGCCAAACGCAAATGGTAGAAATTTCGGATTTGCTTACGGAATATTTGGATTCTAGTATGATTTTTAAGCTATAAGCGGTAGAAATTCCGGATTTGTCCAGTGAATACCGGATTTCAGTATGATTCCTTAGTTATAATCAATACAGATTCCGAATTTGTTTACTAAATTCTAAATTCTTTCTGCCCTAGCATGATGATATAATGAAAAAATGATGAGCCAAATAATCATTGAGAAAATAATTGAAACTTTCTAGCATTCCATTAATTTTTTGCAATTTCTTAATTTTTAAATCTAATTTAAATAATCAAATTTAAGAAAAAGAGGATTTTCAATTAGAATTGCCTAAAAAATAGAAAAAAAAACGAAAATTTTAAGGTGTATTTTGTTTAAAGATGTAGTAAAATTTTACCCTTCTCTCGTTTTTCTCTTTTCTTTTCGTTTCTTCTGTTGTAAGAGAAAAATATTGAATGAAGAAAATTGAAATTAAAAAGAAAATAGATTGGTTACAGTAATTAATGTCGTGATGGATAGAGAAATATTATCAAAATTTTCACCATTCATTTCAATTTTTTTTTTTTTTATGAAAAACGAAATAAAAGTTTGGCAAAATTCCGCTCTATTTTAACGAGTTACAATTTTAAATTTTCATCAATTTGATGATCTCTTTTAAGAAAAAATAAAAAAAAAATCTAATTATGCAAATGAAAAGGTATTTTTATTGTTAAAAGAGGAAAAATTAGATTAAATTTTTTTTTCTTTGATTAATGCAATGTTAAAAAAAGAATGAAATAAAAAAAAAGGCAAATAATTCTAACATTTACTATTCTCAAATGATACTGAAAAGGAAATTTAAAAAAGAAGGAAAAAAACAAATT
>PQVD01001469.1:0-13813 GCA_003012265.1 Setaria equina
ATATGGTGGCTAATTTGTAATTTTAAACAATTATGTTTGCTTTTTATGTTTTATGTGGAGGAATTGGCGGTATGTTTTTTGGGGTCGATTTGGAAATTTTTTTTTTTTTTTTTTTTAAATTTCCTCTTATAAAATTTTCTTCCAGTGCAGAGGTGATATTTTCTTTCTGATACATAATTTGCTTCTAGTCTTAGAAATTCCATTAAAAATTTTTAAGACTTTACAGAAAATAATGCTTAAATTAATTAATATCATTGATAATGTAAGAGATTATGATATTTCAATATATTCATGAAGATAAAAAAGATGTGCAAATCAAAGCCGATGCAAAATGCGTTATTTTAAATTAGAAATTCAAAACAATTTCAATTCCATTTCATTTTACAAATATTTGTAAAATTAGAATTCTTCAAATATTACTGAACTAAATTCTACGGAAGCAATCACAATCCGTTGCAATATTGGTAGCACTATCAGAAGTATATTAACTTGTCCATTAGCGATGGTAAATTTTATTGATAATTTAAAAGAAAAAAAATTAAATGCAAAATTGAGTAGTTCGAAAACATTCCAATCCTTTTTTGTTTCTATCTTACATCTCCTAATCCTCAAAAACATATTGTACAATTATTTTGAACAGCAAAATCGATTCCACTGCAATGATTAGGCATTTAAAAGAACAAGCAATATGCGGAGTAAGATTACCTGTATTGGTTTCATAAAAGAGCACCTTAATTAATTATCAATCACTGAATGAATCGATGAATCGCTAATCATTTGCTGCTTGATGCATTAATACCTGTTACGACTACTAAGTGCTAAATGGAGATTCTGAAGGACCAATCGTCTTTTTTGTATTTATGATTCATTCATTGGTTTTCGTAACAATAGCAATTGGAAATAATCAAATATTAAGCTCATTGTTGTTTTGTCGAAATTTCACAAACAAAATGAACAAATATTTGCAAATGCTGTTGATTCTGGATGACTGATCTTCTGAATGATAAGAATTCAACTCTCTCATCGGATGCTTCACCGTTCGAATGATATAAATACGTTCATGGCATAACTTGTAGATTTCATCAAGTCAAATTTTTTTTTTTTTTATGATATTTCAAAAATTCAGCTTCGTAATTCAGTCCGATTTGTATTTACTTGTTCAAATCAGATCACAGAACTGAACTGATCAATGGGATTTGATTGATAAAAACAAAAAAATTTACACGCTAACTTGCTTGTACATTTAAGCTGAGTATACTTTTTTTTTGTTTTTTGCAAAAAATTTAGATTTTTAGCAAATTTTCATTTAACTGATCTTCCTAACAATCCTTACTTAAAAAAGGAGGTGGGATCTGCAGTAAAGGTAAGACAATCATTGGAAAATGAGGTCAATGGAGGTCGGGTCAAAGGATGGTCTCATATGTTTAGTTCGATGTCGCTGTAAAAATCCCACCTTTCGGTTAAAAAAAAAAAAAAAGTCAGAATCTAGACTGTGGGCCAGTTACAATTTTTTCAAACGTACGACGCTGCGGTTCTTCATTTTTGACCTTACCTCCATTTATACCTGTGTTTATTTCTGCCCAAGATGACCATTTAATTTCTTGACTATTACACATGTTTATCCATCCCCATCCAACATCTGCTTACTTAAATTCTGTAATAACAGCTCCAGGTATAGTTGTACTGATTATTCCAAGAGAAAATATAAACAGTAAAATCTGTTAATCTGCTAATGCTATGATCAGTACAGACTGATTATCACTATTATCACTGTATTATCATTCTTCATTGTAAATATCTTCCAAGTTATTAGGGAATATGAGTTATCACAGAGTGATGTACTGTTCGGTCCTAACTGATGACCATTGCGCTGGCGCAGTTGACCAATTAGTTATTTAATGTGACCCGGCTAGTCAACTACATATCACTAGGTAAGTCACTAGTTCTCTTAAAGCATGTTAGGAATTGTTAATCACAAAGCGTTGAACCGATGACCTATGACTCAACATACCTGCCGACAAATCGAATGACCTCGCACCATTGTATCATTATCACACACCTCCACTTGATGACCTCATCTTTTGACTAGTAGCCTTACAGTAACCCAACGATGCGTGTGAGCTACGAGACCCGCGCTGCAACAGTTTATTGCAATGAGAAGAATATGCGTTGGTGTGGTGCGAGCGTACCGCGTTGCGTTCCGAGACAGGGGAATGAGGGTAGGGGGGATAGGGTGGGAAGTAAGAGTCTCCAGGATTTATACCGGAGAGCGGGAGTGCGAGGTATCACATGCATTATTCACTAGTCCTATACCGCATGGCTAAATTACGCGGTCGTGCAACAGTTTCCGGATGTCATTTTCCCGAAAAGCTAATTGATTTTCATCGAATCTACAATTATTATCATATTATGGATTCCCATATCTTATACTTTTCCAAGTTTACAATCTTCTCATACTGTGTTCGCCAAGTTTTCCGGAATCCGTACTGCTACTGAACGAGTTGCTTCTCGTCGACAATTAAAGGACAAGCTGGAACGAACAGATAGATATTAGGATGGTACCATTCGGCAGCGTTATACCGAAAGCTCTGTAGGATTACTGTATTCGTAGTGTGACTGTGGGTTTGTTTTCTGTTCCTGAAGTGTTTACCGAGATAAGATATTGGCCGGTGAAATCGCTTGTCACATTAAAATTGAAGTTTAACAGTTTTAGTATGGAAGTAATGGAAAGGGTTACTTCCTCCTTATGTCAGATTTAGTATTACGCGCTAATGCTTGATGTCTATCAGTGCTCCCACGTATACGTATTCGTGGAATCAGCAAATGTAACGGTTAGAGAATCCCCAATCTCTGTTTGCTATTTCCAGAACCAACATGGTTATATACTCCGTTTTCTGGTTCTTTTGTGGCAGACTTAAAAAAAGGATAAATTCTTGCACTTTTTTCTCACCTCACCCCGTTGTGGATTTCGTTTACAAGAAAATTGAAAGATTTCATGAATTAGGCAATAATAAGGCATATCGATAGATTACTTGTAGTGTTAGCAAAGAGAAGTTATCATGCTCCATTTAATTGTCACGGAAATGTAACAGGTAGCTGCAATAATATGTTGACCATCAGAAAAAACAAAAAAGAAATTTCAGATTAGAATTGAATCTAAGTATATCAGTTAAATGTATACGAATTGAAATTCTATGCACAAATTGGACTTATCTTTATCGAACTGAACTTAACTGGAAGAAACTGAATTAATGTGCACCAGTGTGAATTATGTATTGAAGCTAAATTTACCTGTACGAGTTGAACTTAACCAGAACTCATAGAAATGACAAAATTATGGGGAAAGAAGAATTGAAAGTGAGCACATGAGAGCTCTGTGTAACAAAAAAAAGAAAAAAAAAAAGAAAAAAGGAAAAAAATCATTGAAATTTCACTTCCTTTCTTCCAAACTTTAAAAAGAAAAAAAAAAAGAAAAAGGAAAAAAAAAACACTAAACTGGCCTATTCACGGCTTTCTTGTGAAGGTTGCCCAGAGACGGATGGCGTAATCTCTCTTCCATTTCCATTCCAATCATTTCATTTATTTCTCCCTACCTCCTCTTTTCTCTTTGTATGGATGAACCGCATGGCATGAAATAACGGAATGCCACATACAGATAGGACCAGCCGGATAAATCATATTTGGAGCTGCTGGGATGAATTTGTGACGCAAATACCTACCGTCGTAGAACCAACACGTCACGTGTAAACGTCTATATTGGATATTACAGGTTGCTAACTCTCTTATGTTCCTATGATTTCATCGACTTTTGATTTGAACTTGAATGGAAAAAATTTGTTGTTAGTTTAAGAGATGATGAATTATTAAATCTGAATAAGGATAGGTAAAGGAAAAGTGATAGCAATATAGGATGGAAAATTATTTTGGTGAAGCTAGTACTTATTTATTATATCATACACGATCATTATTGCGATTGGTATTTTGTCATTTTTTAGATGTGTTAATTTATTTAAGGAAGTTCATTCATTTATTCACTTATTTGTCATGATTTCTAAATCCCTTAGACTGCGTTACTTAGTGTATCAGGTTAGTAGTACTATTTTCTTAGGAGAATATTGTCGATAACCCCGTAAATGTTATATTTTGAACATTTCATTTTCACGGTATTTCTCGTTAATTTTTACTTTCAGCTTATCCTCCAGTACTGATGGGGGCATCGTGCTACACTATGATTATTTATGTATTATTTATAATGGTGACTGTTTATACGAAATGTTTGTGATAACCAAAACCGAGAATATACTGGAATTCTATTCAAATTTTGATTTTAAATTATTTGTTGTTACTGGTCATTCTTCTGTGAGCAATTATGTCGATAGAGGAGAGCGATGCCACTTTGGTGGGTCTCGACTGGGAAACGTGGCAACGTGTAACGCAGACACGTGGTTTGACGGCTGCTTCCGGTACAAATTCCGATGCTGCTGCAATGCCGTCGCAGAGTAAGTTAATTTCATTTTATTTGATTGTCTTTCTTTTCGTGGTTGGTTTTATAATATCGTGAGGAATGTTCTTCAAGATTTCATGCCAAGTTGGAGGGATACCAACCATGCTAATAGTTAAAGCTTAAACTATTAGCTGGATTAACGCATAAATAAAACTAGATATAGATCTCATCCATTCATAAATGTGATGTCACTGTAGTGGTGGGTGGTTTTTGGTTTCTAAGAGCTGTTTCCCTTTGGTGTGGGCGAAATATTGATGAAACTGTAAGTATTGAGTATTGGTGGTTCAACTTAAGAATTATGCTCATGTTGCTTATTGAATTATTAGAGCAAATTAAAATATAAGAGAAAGATGGAGGAAACTCGACGGTCGCTGTCATCGATTCCTTTTTATATGCAATATATTTTTTCAGAAGCAGTTTGTTACGGTTTCTATCCTAGCATTGAACTCGAATCCATGCTGCTTATCAATTGCAAGGTTAATCCCTTAGCTCTGTGACTTGTTCATCGTGTACGCGTAGTGCAGAATGCATTCATAACTATATCTTTATTTGTTTCAATGTTTCAGTACAATCTACATCTCTTATGAAGTGGGATTTCTTTGTAGAAGTGTGGCTTAATTTTAAAAGATGTCGGCTATGGGCATCATATGCGTTCCAAACATGGTTATCATATGAATTCGAGCTCTAGCGATGAATGTCAATCATTTTTGCTTTCTCCTCCCCATCGTGTTGTTTCACCACGTCTCGAAATGCCTATTCTTTCGCCACCGTATCGACGATTATCCACACCGATAGCCTCACCAAAGTTTGTTTTAACCATGAAATTAAACTGCTTGCGACACATAACTGATTCCAATTTTTTAAAACTTTGGTGTTTTAAGTGAGTCTAATTTAGAATGTGACTCTAAAGTTTTAAAATTTCATAATGCTTTAAATGGGTTTTCTTCATCTTCACTTTTCCTTCAGCTTTTGAATAAAATGAACGCTATTGATTTTCAGTGAGAGCTCAGGTCGAAATGGAAGTATTATATCTCAGGCTACCTCAACAAGGTACTCCGTGGAGCAGAAAGACGATCTCAAGCTTTCATTGCGAGTATCGAGACAGGAAGTAGGTTTTCTGCTGCAAGTGAATTTGTTGGAGTTCACGGCCTCAGTCAGCCGAAAAATCTTTTCCTTCAAAACAATCATTTAGTGGTTTAAATTGTCCTCCTCGAATCATATTTCATGGTTCCTTGAAGTTGTCCTTGTTAATTAAAAAGGGAAAAACGTTTGTTCTCTTTGCTTGTTCCCTGGCGTTTACGGAAGATCTATTTCGGTGGTCGTTTTTGCTTTATCATTCCAAGACTTTAGTAAGGTAGACGCATTTACAGGTGTCAAGTGAAGCGAGTGCACAGAACAATTCAACTTTGCCTATTGGCACCAAGGACGAACTGCAAGTGAATGTTAGAGTTAATCGGCGATTAAATGGCAAGGTGAAGGATAAAAAAGGAAAGAAGAGAAGACGAGATTCGTCCGATGAAGACAACTTCTCTTTAGAACATTTTCGGCAGAAAAAACGGCTCTCTAAGAAAGGTATTATCTTGCATTTCATTCTTGAAGAACGGGTGTGACTAGATTTCCAATTTATATCGTTTTTTATTGGATAGACAAAAAAAAAATATGTTCTCCTTGGTCAATAATGCATCTTTTCGTTAAAGAACATAAATTCACTCTTCCGCGTTTCATTTCTCAATCCTTTCAAAATTTATAAGTCTAAAATAATTGAGTCGGATTTTTGACGTTAAAGATTGATAGAACTGTTTTTCAGAGCAAAGTACTGAAGGTGTAGATGGACCAGCATCGAATAATGTTCTTATTAGACATGATAATACGGGTGATAGTCCTATTTATAATGTTGTCACGGCTTCTCAAGACACTAAAGCTTCCACTGAAATTAATAGAGTGTCAGTGGATGCGTTAGCACAACCGGCTTCCGTTTCTGCTTTGTTACCGATGGATAAAAAAGTGCAGCCAGCAACTGCATTGAAATCAATTGACAATATAGAAAGGTTGCAAGAAGAAGACGAAGTATTTGATGCGAACCAACAGGCAGAAGTGATGCCAAATTGTTCTGAACAGTGGAATGAAGTAGATTTAGATACACATTATGCAGATTTATCTCAGGATGTGGCAACGTGCCCAACCCTCAAGTGAGTCATCCTAATACATTTATTGTTAAACAAAGATGAGCTCATTTTTAATGGGTTGAGAACGGAGCGCTGTTTTTTTTTTTATAATTGAGAACTGATCAGATAATTATGATTTTGACATTTAATAGCGGTTTTAGAAGAATTAATAGCAGAAGAAAAAGGTGACTTTGGTAAGATTACTTTAGTTCCAGGAAGCAGTACTAAGTACTTCTAATCATTTCAAAACTATGCTTAGTTATCGGTGTGCTGTTTAGTTCCCTCTTTTTCCTTTGAAACACAAGTTATATTTTTTCCAGCAACCATTTTAGATCAGAAAAAGGCGAAATACAACAAAGTTGGGCTTCGAATCCATTATTGTCGATTGAAGATTCAAGTAATGGGAGTCATCTGTGTGAAGATTCTGATCCACACCGATTTTATGTACCATCGCCTCCTCAACTCTCTCCGGTAGCGGAAAAAGAGTGTTATATGGAACCCTTAGCAGCACCTGTGGCTTCGCCACAAGAAGATATTTATCATGATCATCATATGGAGGAAAACCTGTTATTGCAACCTCATGAAAGACTTATTCCAAACGGGTATCGAGAAATGATCGATTTATCACGACCGTCTTCCTTACATCCAGCAGAAAATCTGGGTTTAAGTGAATGTGATGCTGTTCATCATCGCTATATGGTCTTAGAGGGGGATGAAGATGATGTGAATGCAAGTGGTGGAAATATTGGAACTCATTATCCAATTGAAGAAAGGCTTGTTGCAACTGGACCGTATGTTTTGGTTTATCAGTTTGTTTTGGAGATTACAAATTACGGAACTGCATGTTACGATTACTTTTGAAATCCTAATGTGTTATTAGTGACTATAAAGTTATCAACTTATAAGATGCAGTTGACAGAGATCGCGTCATATCCTTTGTTCTAGTTTTTCTAAAACCTAATCAGAATTGCTGCCATTTATAGATGCTTATATGATGGTTATCCACGAGGAGAAGTTCTGGATGATATGGGAAGTCGGCATATACCACGTGATCAAGAAGATTACAGAAGAAATGAATTCGATCAAAGGACACATCCTGTGGTGGAGCAAAAGATATGTTTCCCTCATCAGCAGTCTCGCTGTCCACAACTAGTTTCGGCAAGTTTTTTTCTTTTTTTTTTTTTTTTTGTTTTTTTTTGTTTTTGAAATCCTGATTAAAGACGTTGCTACTTTTTAAATATGATATGCTTTGATGCGATGTATTTGGCGTTCCAGTTTAGAGGCAGACATATCTTTCTATGTGAGAAGTTTACCGCTCTAGGTGAACTAAGAATGACGGTCATCTCTCTTTGTCACAGAGAAATTATAGCACCAAGTTGTAATTCGGTAATCATTTTTCAGGTTGCTTTTGTACCACAGAAAAGGAGCAATCGGACATGTTCATCACCACCAATGGAAGGATTTTCTGCTGGGTATATTCACAACTTGCTACTTTCGGGACAAAATGTGGCACAAAAGCCAGGATTTTTTTAAAGTGATATTTCGATGTTTTAGTGGTGTATCATATCATGATGTCTATATCGATCAAGAACAAAAAATTTATTATCCAAATGCGAGGTTGTTGACGGTTCCAATAAATGGAAAAACAACTGTAGATTATCCACCGCAAACGAGATCTTCACCTCCAGATATTTTTTCCACAGAACAGAACCATGGGTTCGTTTTCAAACATTTTTTCATCGTGGCAAAATCCTGTTGATTGTACTCTTGTTACAAAAGATACTTTTGTAGAATACACGATTTACCAGACGATGTGGAAAGGTCACCCCAGTTGCCAAGTTTTCATAGTAATGTGGCAGAGGGGATGCATAGAGAAATGCGTGACTCAATACAGCTAGCAGTTCTTAACCAAGGTAAGCTTGTTTCTTTATCAGTTTTTATTGGAATATGCGCTAACTGTTTTGTTCTGTTTTTGCTTGTTATATTTTTATTAACAATGCAGTAATGTTATTTGCTTGCAGAGTCACAACAGCACTTCAATCAGGTCGATTATAATTTGCGCCCTGAGCGTAATCGACTATCTTTAGGAAGGAATGTGGCGGTGAAACTTACTGATGAAACGTTAAATGAACATCCTTATGACTACAGCTCAGCAGCATCTGTTAGCTTCCATGGAACTCGGTATTTTTTCTTGACACTTGAAAGTTTGACAAGGATAAATGGGAAAATGACAGTTTATACTTCCAGTGATGTTGCAAAAGTGATCAGTCCCATATGTATAGTATAATTCTCATTTTATTTTCCCTGAAATTAGTTGTAGACATTGTTCGGTTCATTGGTATTAAATTTATCTAAATGTGAAAGATTTAAAGAACTGCTTCTAACAATAAGTCCCAATACCAAAGCACAACTTTTCTCAGGAGTTCAAACTGTGGTGCTCAAGTGCCACGGAAGAAAGGATTTGCGCAACGGGTTATTCGTACAGTCCGTTCTCATACGGATTCAATGCAACAGCCTGCTACTTCACAAGTAACACCACATGAAGTATGCGTACCAATTCATGGTAGGACCGTGATACGTCCAGACTATCGTTATGTATATATACCATCGAAATCATCACATTCTACTGATCTCGATCATATATATAATGTTAGTTTATTTACGTTCCCACGTAACCTTTTCAATAAATCTTTTTAATAAACTGAACAAGTTTTTCAATTAAGAGTAAATAAACTCTTTCACTTTCAGCTTCAAACACTGAAGAAAGTAGTTAAAGCCTCTACATTTACCTAGCTTTAACTTTCCTCGTACATCAGATTTCATTGTAATGAATTTAGAAAGTAAATTTTTATAGAGGCAACGAAAGGATCGTGAAAGGGAAATGAGTGAATTTGGCTGTACGGAAGTTCGACATGTAGAACATCAGTCACGGGTCGAACCAACAGTGAGGCAGGTAGCAATACAAAAACTGCAGCCAACAGTTTTTAACAGGGTTCGACCCTCAACTGCAGTTAATGGTATGCTTTTATTAATATCTACAGATGTAATGCTTTCAGCGTCGAGTTTTAAAAATAAGTAAATTGTATATTATATAAACTATACCATTTATATTTATTTCTGAAATTTGGCACTGAAAGTATTGTATCTTTTTGTTGTAGAAGGATTGCGGAGCGTGAAAGTGTCAACAAGTCGGCGAGTCGGCAATCATCATTCATCATCCGGGACTGAAAAAACTGTAGTTCTTCATCCGGAATTGAAAAGTGGAAGGAGCAGTTATCCTACGAGTTCTATGGCAGATGTAGTGCGTATTAATGCCAGGGATCGGATGTACCAAGGTAGGTGTGAGGTTATAATCTTAAAAGATGCCAATAAATAGTGCAGTTAATAATTTTATAAATATATTAAGTTTTATTAACGGATGGTTAATGAAGAGAGGATCACGAATGTTCTGCTGGATCAAGAAGAAATAAAGATGTGATACCTAAATCTTTTTCAGCTTGCGGCCTGCATTCATACGGTGCTGCTAGTAATATGCAGCGTGGAGCAAACATTGCAAATAAAAGCAAGCAGCGTTCAAATTATAATTCTTCATATCAAATTCAACAGAATAGTTCTTCAAGGCAGATGCATAGAACAAAGGTAACACCACCTGCGGATGATATGGAAAGTCGCTTCGGAGGTTAGTTCCCTTTTTTTCTTCTTATTTTTTCAATATTCGTTAACTAATTTTTATTCTTTGAGCGAAGAGTGATTTATAATTAACTGCATTGTTTTCACCGGCATATAGTAACAACGGAAACTCATGCATCGGTTCATTAAAATTCTTTTTTATCGTTGTTTTTATGTGTAGAACGACTATTTTATTTAGTGTCAAAGTAATAGGTGGGTAAAACGGAACAGTTTGATAGTCGCCATTGTAGGCATGGCTGCTTCTCGCATACGACTGACCGTTAACCAAAGGGTATTATAATAATTGATCGATGTGACTGTCCGAATGATTGTGCAAAAGATGAACCGATGTGTATTTTGAAATATTTCTCCTTCTCTGTCATGCTTTGTTTTTCCACTGCTTTTCGAATGCTAGATAACGTGTTTTTAGGAATTTGCTTGCTGATGCGACATGGCTTTCTCAAATCACCGAAAGATTTTTACTGTCTGTCAAAGTAATGTAATTCGTGTAAAGCTTTTCTCTTTCCCCTTCACATATAATACCTCATATTTTGTAATAGTTTTGCCACGAAATTACAGCTGATTATGTCGGTTCACATTTACTGAATAATGGGATGGTAAGAGATTGTTCGTCGTTCGCATCATCAATGGAGAATCGTCCAAATGTACCGCATGGTATCACTGTTCAAACAGCACAACTGCGTAATGCCTCTTTTGCTGGCATTCGTAGTGGTAATGGACGTACAGTTACTGTTGTTCCAGTACCGGTACTTACAAAATGCTCAAATTCAACCCATTACAATGACAGTTATCAAGCATCTTTATTTGGGACTGTTTCATCCTCATCAACCAATCCCACTATCATCCCTCTATCATCTTTCGCTTCGGAATCGCGTACTTTCTGATTGCTGAATTAGTCACATACTTATTGAGAGTTTGGAGGCACTAAGGTTAGGATAGTTACATTCGCAGAAGTTAATCCGCTCAATGGAGAGAGGGAGCAGCTATTAAAATTACAATATATTCTTATCTGTATTCATGTAACACTTTTTTTTTTCTTCTGATAATACATGGTAAAAAAGATTTGTAACGAAATGTGCTCTCTTTTTAGGAATTTATCAAATTTTTCCTCGTAATTTCTACATTTAGCAGTTTCTTTTATTTCTTTTTTGATAACTATTAATTTTTGCCTGTTGAGAAGTGATTAATTATTTCCAATAAAAATTGTTTCCTGTAAGGCCTTAGCTCTGAATAGGCTTACTGAATAAGCTAGAGATAAACGAAATTCTCGTGATGATGGAGAATTTTTGAGTATAAAAAGTTTAAAATTAGTTACAAAGTTTGTTACAATTGAACAAGTAAGAATGTAAATTTAATCATTGAAATGATTGAATAAGCATTTATATACTTGTATTGATGAATAAATTTTCAATCGATTATGATAACAATAACAATTTCAAAAGTAAAAGGATATAATGAGTACTAAATTCATTCAGTCATTCTAATTCTTCTTATTTCCTTCAAAAAAAAAAAAAAAAATACAAAAAAGATTACTAAGAATTTTTATACTCAAAATGACTTCCTGCTTTAACCACTTTCTCACTTTTTTTTTTTTTTTTCTTTTGAATGAAAATTTTTATCTCATTGATACTATTTATACAAAAATATTTTATCAATTTGATTAACATTATTTCATCAATCTTTTTCATTCATGTATTTTTCGCGCTATAATCATTTTCAATAAATTTTTTAATACTCATATATTTAAGTTTTATTCATATTCTGAAATAGATGACTATTACTTGGAAAAAGGTAAAGTTAAAATTCATTTATGCAAAAAAAAAAAAAAAAAAAGAGGAAATATTGAAATGAGTTGCAGCAAATAATTTTTTTTTTTTTTTTTTTTTTTATTTAAAAAAAAAAATTTTTTAAAAAATTTATTTTTAAAAATTTAAAGAACTGGAAATTTTAGTTAAGACTTAAAAAAAAAAATTTCGCTGAATTACAACTTATATTCTCCGGAAACAAAAATACTCATAAAGGGAAGAACAGCACCTCCTCTGTTTAGCAACAACAAATTAAAATCATCAATAAAACACAAATTTGCGCTTAAATTTAAGTTTAAATCTCAACGATACTTCATTGTCTAATTCAAGTACAAGACGAAGAACTCCATGTGCTGCTGGATGCTGTGGACCAAAATTTAGTAAGTAGTAATGCAGAGGCTTTTCATGCATTTCAGTCAGATCAGAGAGAACTGGTTGCCAACTCAATTTCTCAAATACTTTATCAATGCCAACATTCTTATCAAACTCCGTCGGCGCTGGCATCCACACCCTTCCAACGACACTTGCCTTCTGGAAAATAAATGCAACAAATTAAATAATTCACATCCCAAAATTTTAACTGATATACAAAAAAACTGTGAACCACTAAACCATTTCACATTCATGAGGAACTAGGCAGTTTGTAATATATTTAGATTTAGAATAAGGTAACCTTGAATTCACGCATAAATTCTGCATCAGGATACCATAGATTATGTGATCCACGCTTTCCAATTGATAAATTGTTTGGTAGTGATCGAGTTACTTGAATTAATGCGGATCTAGCTTGGCCCAGTGCAATCATATCCCACCTAAGCCCCTATAATTCCTTTATTGGATGGTTTACATCACCATTGATTGAACTAAATCGCACCACATATACAAAATTCATATATGCAGTAGCGCTGTACTTCCATGCTACCCTTAAATACTGAAGCATAAAAAGAAAGAGATTTAACCGTACATCATAAAGTGATTGAAAATAATATAGGAAGACAGCTCTCGGCGATGTTCCACAATATTTCTTGCATTTTGAGACTATTACATATGGCTTTATAAATGAGTTATTAATATAAATATCCTGTTATTCCCTTAGCCCTCTCCAGAAAATATTAAAACCTTTCATTTCAATGCATAATCGACATATTAGTAGTCAACAAAACAACGATAAATGTGAACGGAAGATCGTGTAATGTACTTAACTTTACATTCTACGTGACACACATATGGATAATTTTCATGTAGAAAAGAAAAGTGACATGTAGATAACGTCATTAAAGATACCACTAGGAAAATGAGTAAAAAAAAAGTCAACATCACCCTTAACTCGTCCACAATGTTAATAAAACAGCCATCACGACGCTATCCACGTGACATTATTTGGTCACATTGTTAAAGCTTGGTAACCTCTTTCGTTAGCTGTGGGCGGGAAAGGTTTCTGCTGCGTGTTAAGCGAAGAAATAAGTAATAAAGGCCGTTCCGTTAAACTTTCCAAGCAAAGAGCTATTAGCTAAGTTGCATTTTCTTGTAAATTCTTCATCTCATCTCATACTTTACACGCTATACGTCTGAAGCTTAAAGTTAAGAAGGAACACAATTTTCTTTGCTTAATGAACGTCTCCAAGTGTTTATATCTATGCAATTTATTC
>PQVD01001469.1:13822-31452 GCA_003012265.1 Setaria equina
GGACGAATTCCTGGATAAAGGTTTGTATTTAATTTCACTTATTGATTGGTCTCTTACTTACTGATTATAAGTAAATCAAGTAAAACTTAACCAAAAGGTTATAGGACCAGGTGTTTGTTAGAATTTTCAAGCAGAAACATGAGAAGTTTGCGATTCAGGAAGCATAGGAAAAGAATCGGATGAATCTGCTATAATTGCAACATTTAATCATATCGCAATTAATACTGCTTATTAATTTTATTCTTGACCCATTACGTATTTAGTATGTAGAAAATGTATATCTTTGTGGCTGATTTTAATTTTTCACCTAGTTTTGTTTGAATTGTAGGCTTATACGAACATATGAACATTGTTTTTGGTGGTTTAAAATGGACAGGATCTCACACTATTTGTAGCGTCATTTTTATATTGAGGAATGCAAATAGGTGTATAGAATCATTGGCATAATGCTATGTTTTCATAATTCATTAGTGAAAAGGTGAAGTAATTAACTGTTTATAGCTTACTTCTGTTCAGACGAAACAGTTAGTTCAAGTTGGACATGCTGATCTTTGTGGTATTGAAAAACAACTCACTTCCATGTCTGCATTCATCGTTCAGCTAGCGCTCCCTTCAAGTATGAAATGAGGCTTTCCACCGGGCAAGAATTTCTTTGTAGCAATATGTTCTAGCCAGAGATTGTCGCATTCTTCCTTGATTCTGTAATTATGCTATACAAAACAAAAACCATTCAGAATCATGCAGTTCGAGAATGGTATGCCAAATCACAAGTGAGATTTTCTTTTTCGAAGAGGGTTAGATGGATAAATCATTAATGACTGAATCCCTTTCACAGTAGTCATGTCTAGGTATGACATATAAAGCATAAAGCGATGGAAGAAAAAGGAAAAACAGTAGTCGGCGTTAAATATGTTTTGTGCAGATTTATGGAAGGTCGATGAGGAACGATCAACTACTGGATGAAGTAACTGCTTGAAATGTGAGCGAATCTGGAAGAGATCCAACTAAAGTAGATGATGTAAACATCTTCTGGTAGGAATAGTACCATGTTTTGTGTGTGCAATTATTATTGCTTCTCTGTATTGTCTCTGCGTAGTACCACAGTGCAACGTCTTTATGACTTTTCACTCTCCTCCTATAGAGTTTGTGTAGTGTTTAGTCAGTTCAGGTCACAATCGATATGTAACTTGAAGGGTTCGTAGAGAATTGCACCTTTGAGTGACTTAGCCTGAGTCTTTTGCATCTACCTTTTTTGATTCCCATATACCGATATATTTTCTACACGAAGGATTTAGTTTAATAATGAAATAGATATAAATCTTTCTATGCTGCTATTACTTTTAACGATTTTTCTCTACTTATAGTTTGCAATACTCAAAGATAATGTTTTAGAAATGGACTTGTCAGCAAGAATCCTTATAATGGTAACTATAAGCCTATTACGATCTTTAGTTATCATTTTTTTCATTACATTTCGACTTAACTGCATTTATGCTTGTTATATACTCTTTTTGACATTTTAGACTATTTTTATAACTGTTATAGGTTAGTCATATCATACACAACTATATAAAATAAGAATTATAATATATCTGGTTTGCGCATTAAAGCAGCAAATTTTTGTATTTTTAAGACATTAGATTCATTATTAATTTCGAATGTTTAACAACAAAATTCTGATGTACGAGATGTTTCCTCTGAATGAAAATACCCATTAATAAGATTGTTTAACGCTTGTGAACACTACAGTAAACTTGGTTCATATTTTGATTGCGATAAGTGAAGGATTTTCGGATATTTTGATATTTTGTTTAGTTCGATTAACGAAAGCTTAGACTTCTCACCATCTTTCCATTAATTTTCAGTGAAAATTTCAATCCCAAGTGCTAAACATAATTTTCATATGAAATGGAAGCGAGCACTGTGGGAACTGTTGTACTTCACGGTAAGGATTATAGGATACAGTTTTTTCGTCATTTCTTGATTTCCTTTTAAAACGCGATTAAATTTCAAATATGATAAAATATACACACGAAAATAGGAGCAGAAGAGAGTTGCTTGTGTTGGACTGTGAATTTTTTATCGCGTCCGTGCGAGAATGAGATTTGCATCACTCATAATGATTCGTCTTTTTTTTCCAGAGCCCTCTTCAGCATTTGACCCAGATCGCGAAATGAAGGATCGTAAACTGGCGCAAATATTCAAAAAACTGCATATGGAACAAGTAAGTTGATGCTTTCTTACCCAGAAACTTTTCTAACCTTTGTCATAAGATTGAAAGAATGCCAAATGGTTTGTAATTCTTGATATGACTAAACAAGTTTTCAATGATATTACTGAGAGCTCAGTCGCAAACTGGATCATTCCTTTATCAGTTACTTTGAGTTTACTTATTGGTAAATATCTGTTTTATGAGTAATATTTATATTTATATGTAGCGGTTAACTCATAAATGTAACTGTTACTAGCATGTCAGATTTATTCAGCTCATCCTTTTGTGAAAACAATGGAAGGATTTGATGGTTATGAGTTCCAGAGCTGGTAACAAGCCTAGATAGTTCGAACATATTTTGGATATTGTAGGAAGGACTACCTTCCTAACAGCCTTCAAACCCAAACCAACATTTAAGACCTACTAGAATGAAAATATGCCTTTGAAGTTTAAACTTATGTAACTACATGTAAGCAGATTTGTGTATCCAAGCAGACTTTTTTAGGACTTAAATACGCTACTGGATTTTGATGATAATGTTCCCCGTTCGTCAAAAGTTGCTTCAAATCATTCGGAAAAACTGAATACGGAAAAGATGGAACGTTGTCGACCGCGTAAAATACTCGATTATGCTGTCCTGGCTAAAGGACAAGGTAAATGCAGCTTCTATCACCTAAATCTCATAATCGTTGCTGGGAATGTCAAAGAGGAATTTATTATTTAATTGGAAAAGGCTTTATTCGCGGCAGCACTCTTATCATTTCCTGGAAAGTTGTGCGAAGAAATAGCTAAACAACTTTTATTATTATGTTTACTAAATTCAAGAACCCGTCACTTCTTTATCCTTTATGGTATTGTTTGTACATGGATAATTTTCTTTTTCAGGTTATCGTAATAATCTTGTGGGGTCTTTTGCAAGCAGTTATTCAGAAACCGGAAGTTCAAATAAAAATACTAATGGCTGCAGGCGAATACGCTTTCAAAAACATCGGTTTGATGAAAGTATTTCAAATTTCAGTGTCAAACGCCGCTCCCGAACTGGTCGGAATGCTTCTGCGTCCAAAAAAAGTAGCAGATCGCGGCGCTTTACATTTCCATCAGCAGCAAGTGGTGCCAAAAAAAAAAGAACATCAAGATCACGAAGTTTCGCCTGCGGAACCAAAGGCGGTATTCTGAAAAGACGCGTGAAGGATGCTGACAATATCAGACAAGCGTTTCTCATCTCAAAAAAAATTCTCGACACACAAACTCAGCATTTTAAAGAATTCTCTCTTCCGGAGAAATGGATTAAAGATTCACAAAAAAGGAAAAGAATGAAAAAAATGAAATCCGGGGAAGAGGAAGTTACAAGTAGTGGATCTATTGAAGATTTGGCTATGGAGCGTCTTGTAAGGGCTTTCAAAACCGCCAAACTCTTATATCCTGAAAAATTTGCTGAGTATTTCCCAGATTTTATGAACTGTTTCGATGAGGATGAAAATAAAGAGAAACGAGATAACAAAAATGGTGCTATGAAACGAACGCATCTTAAAGCGGTCAAAAGCGAAGAAGATGCTGTAACATCTGATAAGAATATTACATCGGATTCTGGTGATGACCTGCCGAAAAGAATTCGTAAAGTACCAAAAATCTTGCGAGATTACTCAACAAGTGCAGAAATAGAAAGGAAGAAGTCGGCAAGTTTACTTTCGAAAGAAAAAGATTTGAAAGAACAGAAGGGTTCTCGTATTGATGCTTTTTCAGCAGGTACTTCGGGACTTCGCAAGCGATCCAAAGCATCAGTGGATTTACCTTCGAATCAGTTGATGCTTTCCAAATCTCAACAAAACGGAAAATTGGAAAATACCAGGGAAGTGAGGGATTTGGAGGAAACGGGAAGAGTTTCAGTTTCAAAAAGACGTAGGTCTGCTAAGAGTATATTTCATCCTATCTCACCCGTCGTCAAAGCTATTAGTGCTAATACGGGGGTTATCCAAAACAACATTGAAGATAGTGCAACGGAATCGTCATCTGATGAGTCAAGCAACATGCGTTCGTCGAAGAGACATCGGGCACAGAGTGGCTTCTACAAGTAAGTATTCTTATGTTACATCTGACTTTCGATTTTACCTGAAAGAAATATCAAAATATGGGCGTTCTTCATAAGAGGTGTAAAAATTTGCCTTTTTTTTTCTGTGGTAGATAGTTCTTACGAAGTTTCAGGAACGAGATTTTTTTGTGACCAGGTTAAGGGTAATTCTTTGGTATTATTCGGATTTTCTCCATCCTTTTTGCAGACGCATTTTCGATGCCCTTATAAAAACCATTTTACAACTTTCTCAGTTGATCTTTATCCTTATGTTTAAAAAAAAAAAAGCAGGAAAGGGGTCATCGATTTCCTGTTTCAGAGACTTTTGAGGATTTCTGTTTTTTAAATTTTTTTTCATGTTTAAAAAAAATCTGTTCAAACAGTATTTTCTAGGACAATGGTGACGCTGTACGATAAAAAGCGCTCATAAGTGGAGGGCAAGTTATATGTTATCGGAAAGGAGGGAAATTGACATGTATCCTGTTTTATGCAAAACTTAATACTGAAGTTTTTTTGTTTTTCAAAGACTATTGTTTTCATAGTGGTTTTTAATATTTCAACTCGTATTCTGAATTTTGTCGAGACTTCGGATTGCCAAATCTGATGAGGAGCAACAGGAATTTTTACTTAAAAGAGATCATATTCTTGGTAAGCTTCGAGGCTACTTTTTTCCTTTTTTTTTTTTTCTTTTTTGTTGGGACTTGTTACTTCTTATACTTACATGCTGACGACGGCAAGTAGTTCGTGAAAGTAAGAATAGCATTGGGCTATTCAGGCCTACCTCACTCGATATATATCAAGTCCGATTAGTTTGAATAGTACCGTTTGTCTATAATAAGGCTAATGATTCTTATAGACTTAAATTATTAAGAGTGCATATGAAGGCTTTATTGGAAACTGAGGTATGTTTGGTGCCACAGTTGATCTCATCAGTATTCTTGTTTGAGCTGAAAGAATATATTTTGGTCTTCTGTTTATCACACTTTTTGTCGTTCAATGTGAAAACATTTCAGTTTTGACTTCTTTTTCAGTGTTTTGATATAATCTATTTCACATATTGGTATGCGTCTCTTTTTGACATTGATTCTCTCTGTTGTTCATTTATCTTCTGCTAGAGTGAGTTATTGAATTAGTGATTGAATGTAAGATTTTCCTTTCCCATACAATATTTTTTTCTTTCTTTTCTATCCAGTATTTTAGACTAATCTAATATTGTCCAAAAATTATTCAATAAATTGTTTTGTTGAATGATCATATTGTTGACAAGTGTCCTTGGATCCCTTTTTATTCAAAAGCCAATTTTGGGTCTTTTCTCCTGTTCTGGACATTCTTATACACATGATGGATTTTCCTGAATTTGCTTTTCATTGCATTAAGTCATGGGACATTCTATATCCAATAATTTTCTGTTCAATAAATAGCAATAATGGCACTACAAAATTAACGGGATAAATTATGGCATAATTCCGTATTATATAACAGATAGCTAGCTATAGAACACGATATTATCGCTGGGAGCGGAATCATAGAACTGGATAATTTGGGTGTTAAGGATGTAAGTTTGTGTGTTACATACAAAAAAAAAAAGCGCTAATTCATAATATATCTAAAACATTGTACGACGTCTCTTAGCCCATCGTTTTTTGACAAAGTTTGAACCGAGATTACAGGCAGGTACGAATGCGTAACAGCTAACATCCATTGCGGAAGCAAGGCAGAATTGAGTTGCTCGAGCAACATAGCTGTAGAATCCGACACCACAGATAACGTTGCATGGTACTTCCATTTCGGCTTCACAAATATTGTAGATGAGCTGTTTCGATGCTTCTGCGTTACGTTCCACAATATTCTTCAAAGTAGCATTGTTCGGAGATGTAACTTACTGTTTGTCGATTTGTTCACTTCACAATCTCTCATGTTACAATTTCGGTTTACAGATTCTTTAACATTGCTTAATCGGCATCGGCTTAGTTTATTAGCAATTTTTTGGTAGTTTCTGAGCATAAAAAAATAAACATTTTATGCGCGGCAAAAAAAAAAAAAAAATTCTATTATTTACTGACTAATCTTTGGAGTGATTTGAACAGAAATAAAGATACCTGTAAAATGATTTGCTTCAAACGAGGACTGTTGCATCGTTCATCTTCAATGCGACCAAATGGATTTACATTAGTTTCGCAAGGATCAGTAATGCAATCACTCTAAAAAGTTTTCTATCTAGATCTTTAACATTAGTCATCTTTAAACATTAGTTATATTTTTTCTAGACTGCTTATGTGCCTGTAATCGCATCTGTCATGGATGAAAGGACTTGAGAAAAGAAATAAATTTCTCACATTGGCTTCTGTCGCATATGTCAAATCAGCGTTGTATTCATCTGCTATCGGTTGTTCAAAGCGCCTTCTCTCATCATCCTCACCATCGTACTTCTGATAACGTACGCTGCTGCCTAGGACATTATTTTGATACGTGCTTTTACCCTGATAGTCTGTAGCAGGTTGCGGTGATGGGGGATATATTTCCACGGTATGTACCGATGCTTCCGTACTTCTTGGATTCGGAGGCGGTGGGAGGCGATCACCCGCTTCCACCTCATTAAATATCATCTCTTGTGTAGGATTTAAACTTGATACGACTCGCTGATAGTCGAATAGATTTCGCACTTCGGGTGATTCCATTTTCCTCAAATATTAATGTAGATTAGGAAGTTTGCTGAATTTGGTATGCCTAGTCGATTCTGGCAATCTCGATAAAAAAAAAATCAGTTGTTACTTGGTTGGAGACATGTATCCAAGTTGGCTATTGATGGTTGATTCATTTTCTTTCAGGAAATACTTATTGCTCGTATCGGCAGCTTCATATTCAGTTAATGTTGCATGTCTTCGATTCTTAAAATATATCATATCACAGCATTAGAATACACCTTCGGTTCGGAAGATTATCTAGTGATATTACATCATTTTTGATAATAATTATGATAATATAATATAGAAAAGTTAATAAAATCATCCATCTCTCATCCTAATCCGTACGCTATTACAGTCTTAAGTATCACAGTTTAAAGATTATAAGCCCAGTACTTACGTATTGTGGTATTATTTTATTGTAATCAGTGATAAATGTTTCCCAGTCATTAAATGTGACATTGGTCTGAAATACAATGGTGTTTAATTTTTAGTTATATTCACTATCACTTTATAAGTACCTGAGCTAAATATCGCAATTTAATCATTTTAAGTAATTGAATAATTCTTCTAACAATCTAGAAAATCTCTATCATCTGTGCTTAAGTTAACAAGTTTGCGAATTTGATCTTCTATATTTCTTTAGGAATCTATGTATTTTCACAACATAACTTTCAGAATATCAGTAAAAATCCATCCCAATGATAGACGGATTAGCTGTACCGACCATAAAAAGATGATTAAAAGTTTTGGTAAGATAGCGAATAATCATAATACAGACCGGTTCAATTGAACTTTCTCTGTTTTTCCTCTGTTTGTAGCTCAGTATCACTGTTCTGTTTGTCCCATCAACAATGCTGCTTTCATTGATGGCATACTTGCTTCTGGCATATTTCTGTTTTCTATGATTCAAATTCTGAATTTTCCGGAATGCCTGTAACTTTATTTTCCATACATGCCAACTTAAATAAATCCATATTTTGTGCCCAATCTTTCACAGTAAAATATGATTTACAACTGTATTAAGTGAATGAATTTGTGTCTTCATTTCATTCAAATTATTGTCATTAATTATCTAGTCAGGCATAGCTGATTAACAAAACGCCAAGATGAATCAGTTGTCATTTCACTATATCAATGAAGGAACTATTCTGGATTTCCTATGTAAAGTAACTCATAACGGATTACGATTATCTTTCCGATGCATAGGATCAACAGACCTTGGGCACGAGAGAACAGTCTTGTTTTTCTAGATAATGTCCCATCTAAAACATTCATCTTGCAAAAAAAGTAGGCCATTTAGCAAGTAGGCGAATGAATGACTTTCAAGTGCCTTAAATTACCTACTTCAATTGAAAAATTTAAATAAAAAAAAATTTTATTATAAGTATCGCTCCAAGAAAATCTGGTCTACCGTATAGAACCGTAATCGTCTTTCACGTATTTTGTTCCAGTTGTTCAAAATTTTCTCATTTTCTTTCATCGTACTGGTCGGTTCAACAGTTATTGAAATTCGTTTCTGATTTGGCTGAGTTTGAATCTTTAATGTTTCATACTGATTCCTAGGCATTCGTCCTTCTTGTTGCTTCTCATCAGTCTGGTAAGCTAGATTGTTTATTGGCGAATATTCCTGATATCTGTTGTTCGGTCTCAAGACTACCAGTTTTTGTGAATTTTCCTCCGAATATTCGTTTAAATTTTCCAGTAGTGATTGCTTGATATCAGGCTTCCCTGTGTTCTCATCCGTAAACAAGACTGGCTCCGAGGATTTAGATGCTACCAGCAAAGTTTCCACGGTGTTTGATGATGAAAGGATTACTATAAGAACAGCGAACATTACTGTTGCAATCATTACAGTGCTGAAAGAGAACAAATTAGAAGCTATATGCTTATCAAATAAACTTCTCCATCATTTTTGTAGTAACCTTAACACAATCTAGTATTCTGGAATTCGATATTTTAATACTTCCAAACATTAAAACTATTCCAGGAAAGGAAAGTCACAGATAAGCCACGTTATTATGATAAGAAGTTCTTCTACAATTATCACTCCTCTGCTGTGAGATATCAAAGAAATCTGGCATTAGTAAAGATAAGAAGTAGCGAAGTTTAGTAGAGAAGATGGTTTCTGAAGCCCTGAATCAAAGCAACTGATGGAGTTGCATAAAATTATTTTCAAAATTTCGGCCTTTCTTCGGTTATCATCACGATATGCAAAGCGATTATTATTTTAAAAAAAATTGAAACTGATGGAGAACCGAATTCAGGACGACTCATTTTTAATAGCTTATTAAAACACAATGCCATCATCTAACATCCACCAGAAATTACTGCATATTTTCCGTAACTGAAAGACTGAACAGGAAGAGCTTTACTTTATACTTCCTTAAAAAAAGTAAGGAAATGTGAAAATTAAAAGTTTTTTTGTTAGTTAAAACGTGAAATGCTGAAAATAACAGTTAGCGAAAAGAGATGATTTATAATAAATCATACTAATAGAGCACTCTCCAGGATTCGTAAACTCAAACGAGACATTCTCCAGGATTCATAAACTTAAACGAGACATTTCACTGAAAAATTTCCATTCTAGTTTTATGTGGTTCAAGTATTAGTTGAGTATTAAAGTAGTTCACACTGAATTAATGCTCATTTAAACTTCGTATTTCTCTATTGTGATACATAATTGTTGACCTAACAGCGCTGATTACAAGAACTATCGCGGACACGATTTTCCTCTCATCTCCAATATAGTTATTTTCATTCGATTTTAATTATTATTCACATTTCGTTTTCTTTTATAAAATTTGAAATTTCATGAGTTTTTGAGTGGTTTCCTTTTGAAATCTACCAGCTATTAAAAAAAAAAAAAAACGATGTACTATAACCGTCTTCTTACTTTTGCTGTTTAATTACCTGTTTGAATTCTTGACAAATAGAATATAAAATATTAATTATATTAGCTCTGAATCATAATAAAGTATTATTTGCTCACTCATTATTCTAAGTCTTTTTCCGAAACAACAATTATCTCATTAGACAGCATCCATTATTTGTCACGACTAACTAGTGTTGTTCACATATTTCTTATGGAACTGGCAATTGCAATGTAATGTCAGTAAAGCCATTGATAAAACCAGTCGTTGTTTTTGTACAGCAAAGTTCCACTCTACAAAATGTTTCGAAATTTGGGAAAAGAATCGTAAAAATAAATTTTTAGACATCCAAAAGCGTTATTTTATCGCATTTATTGTTACGATTTGCAATACAATCAATATGTTATTGCTGTAACTTTCTTATAAATTTTTATGAATTAAGTTTCGAATTTTTGTATTTATATATATATATATATATATATTGGAATGCATTTAAATTTATTATTTTAAAGTGTTAGGAACTTTTTCTAAACGATCTATGTTTTCGAGAGTTGCAAGGTCGAGACTGCGTGTCTTTTTTTTTTTCTTGATAGTTATAACTGAAACAGAATTTACTTCGTACTTTGCATCAGATGCCATTACTGAAGAATTCACTCTGTCCTTGAACTGCTTTAGCGAATACATTTCCCGACGACATTGTCATTCTTGGTTCGATCGTACTTGCTCACCTTTCCTTCTGCTGATTATATTGCAACGTTTTCTTGCATTTTCATTGCTGCAAATATTCATTTTGCCTTTTAGTTAAGAAGTTACTCCTTAGATACCAGTACTGTCACTGTAGTAATTAATGAGCTTCTATCATGTTGCTGTACATTGAATTCATTCCACCTCTCTTATCTTCAGTTATGAGAATCATTATCTCTGTAATCACTGTCTTTTCACTTTGAGCTATAACATTTGATTTTTATCACATTTTAACTGACTTGATAAAAAGATCATTACTTAAGTGCTATGTATTCGAGTATTTTATCTATATCTTATAGTCACCTACTAAATCATTTCTAAAATTTTGCTTCAAATCATCTTAAAATCACTTATGCAGATCTGTAAAATCATCATCAGAATACCAACTGAGTATTTTTTCAGTTTCTGCAGCAGCAAATATTATTATTACTTTTCTGATTCATAATCTACCTGCTGCTAATTTCATATCTTACTGTGCACTCACTCACCTATGCAGATAAATAAGAATTCAGTGCCATTATTAATATTTGTATCACTCGTACTCGATCTTCTTGCATTTACTTCCATTTTACCACTTTTTCCAGCTTTAATCGATTGCTATGGAGTAGACAAACGAAGAGTAAGTATGAGATAAAGTAAATTTTAGGCAAATTAAAATCCTTTATAATTTTTCAAAAATAAATAGTGATCAATAAATTTTGTTAAAATAATGCTTTATTCTTCCTCTGCTCTGGTAGTCACCGTAACCTTCTGCAAAAATGATTTGTCTGACGCTTCAGTGTTTCATACGTTGTTGTAGAACCGAAGCTACGACCGGCACAATTGAAATTTAATTTAAAATTTCAATGAAAAAAAGGGTTTCTATTTGTCTTTATAGTCAGAAAAAAACGGATATACCACTGAAATAATTGCTGTAAAAATTTAAAAATTCTGGAAGCGTAAAGAATTGGGATTGAAGTCAGAATCCCATATGCCACTGAACATGCATGTGCTGGTGAAAGCCCGATTTATCCAATATAGCGGAAGCGAAGAAGCTTTTATAATTGAAAGAAAATTTGCTAAAATGCTTCAGTATCGTTTAGGAGGCTTTTCTTGTGATCCATAAATAGCGTTAACTATTTAGGACTGGCTTTATAATAGCGTCGAACTATTCTGTCAATTTTTCCAAAATGCCATTGGTACACCACTTTCAAAACGTCTACATTCTGTATTTTTTGGTGGTAAGCTTTTTGAAGTTTTTGCTAGGTTTATTTGTGATATGTTTTGCCTATAATTGTTGATAAATTTTATTTAAAAATTAATGGAAAAAATCAGTTAAACTTGAAATTGCATATAAAACTATAAATTTTGAGTTAAAATTTATTTAATAGTTACTGTATGGAAGTATGATTTCTTGTAATTTGGATAACAAATAAAATATTTGTTACTTTTAGGTGTCTTGGGATCGCTTTACTGCTTCCTTCAATATCTATCCTCACCTTTGCTGGGTGCTCTCTCTGATGTCTACGGTCGTAAACCTATTTTACTGTTTTCCATTGTTGGGACATTACTTTCTTATGTAGTAAGTTGTCAGTCAATCATAAATTTTAATACAAATCGTTTATTAACTTGAAGTCTAATTTAATAAGATATTCAGATAATAAAACTTTTGATTGGTCTAGAAAATTTTTACTTTGTTTTCAATATTGCCCATATTTTACAATGGCAAATATTTTCGGAAAGAATTGTATAAACTTTTTTAAAAAAGTAATACGAAAAAGAAGCATTTTAATGCAACTGTTTGGATCTTAATTGAATGCTTAGTTAATTATAGATATGGGCCAATGCAACTACTTTTACTTATTTCGTATTATCGCGATTAGTTGGTGGTTTGAGTAAAGCCAGCGTTTCAATATGTATCGCATTTATGGCTGATGTTTATCCACAAAATAAAGTTGGTCAAGGCATGGTAACATTTAATTAAATCTTACAATTAAATCAGATTTCAGTTCGAACTAGTCGATATTGATATCTAGTGACAACTACGGTAACTTTAGGATGAACAATTCTATCTTATTATTTATATTAGTAAAAGTAAATTAACCTTAACTATATGGCAGAGCACTGCAGTACTACCTTATTAGTATTGTAGCTGTGATACTAATATTATTAATCTGTCATTTCTTCCCTCTCCGTCTCACCTGTTTTTACAACAGCATAAGCAACATAGGATCATGTTTCTAGGCTCTTATTGGTGGAGCATTTTCGGTAGGCTTTTTAGTCGGTCCAATGATTGGTGTGTATTTTTCACATATTGCTGGTGCTGATTCTGAATTGGTCATTGGTGGACCAGCTAAATTTGCTGTGGTATTAACAATCGTCGAACTTGTATTTGTTGCCATAATAATACCAGAAACTCTTGATATCTCACAAAGGGTTAGTTCTTTGAATGATTTCTGTCATATAATTGGTAGTAAGTGACTATGATAAAAACCGACTGTAGTAGAATCATAATGGGTGAAAAATACTACCTTATGAAAGCCTTAAGGACAAATATCTTCGATATCAAGACTGAATTTTCACAGTATTTTAGAAAATATTAATTGATAAAGTATTCGAAAATTGGATGTTATATATCAAACCGAGCGCGCTTTTTCAATTCGCTGCTGTTGGAGATCGTTTGGGTGAGATATGTTTGCATTATTTATTTAAATTAATAAATGAAACTAAATCTAACTTTTTTTTTTCTTCATGTTTCAAATTATGTTTCGACAGTTTCAGGTAATTTTATATGTAGCCTTTATCCTTTACTTTAGATAACAGAAGAATGAGGCTGTTTTATTTAGAAATTCTGTATTTATTTGATATGAATCAAAGAATGACTGAAAAGAAATAAATTACACCTTCAACATCTACGGATGACTATTCAGGAGTGGAAAAAATGCGGTCTTACGGACGAATCTATTTCATTTATATGTTCTTTTATTCTGGCCTCGAATTTACACTTTCATTTTTGACACATAGTCGCTTCAATTATGATAGGTTTATAATAAAACTTTCTCACTTTTCGACTGATTAATTTAAACCTAAAGATAATTATGCTAGCCTAATTACTCAATTCAATCATATCTAATAATCGTAATAGGAATTTGCATAAACAATTCGGCATTGCTCTTCTAAAATATACCTTATAATATCAATTGTAAAATTGTTCAACTTTATTCATTTCCTGGAATAAATAATTTTGATGCAAATACGTCTCTTTTTTAAAAAAGAAAGAGCTGGACTGATTTTTATATATAATAAATGACTTGTGGATATATCTTGCTTATTTTAGTTTCATCATTAATGAAGTTCAAATTGGCTATTGTTTTTCAGCATGCAACAAGGTAAAATGTACTTCTATGTTGGTATACTGATGTTTATAGTACAAGGTAATTATTAGTAAGTTTGTTACAGTAGCTTAGTTAATAGACTTCTAAACTATAATGTGTCTAGTTTGTTTTCAGAAGTTTTCAGTCAATTTTTAGAATAAAAACATCAAAATATCTTCATTCTAAGAGTTAATAATAACTGCTTCGACTCATCAGCTGAGAATTTTCAACCCGACATTATTTTGCCAGGAATTGGGACTTTTAACGGACTTCTGGGATTTTAATATTTGAGGTAGTTTTGGAAAAATAATTAAATTATTCAGGAGGAATAGTTCGTCGAATCTCAGACGATAGGCAACATGGAGCAGCTATTTACGGCATATCATTTACTATACCAGCGTACATTATGATCGGATACAGTAGCAATACGAAAGTTTTTTATGCTGGTTTAGCACTTTACGCATTCGGTAACCTCTTTTGTTCATATTGATGTACTTTAAAAGATATTAGATATCAAAGAACTCAGTTTAATTTCACATTTTAGCAGAATTACTTGCCAATCCAACTAATATCTGTTCAAGAAATCATTTTCTAGTATTACATCAAGAAGCCTCTTTTTTAGTTTTGTCAGGATTTCTTATTCTGCTTTTCTCTCACCTTTGATTGGTGAAATTCAATTTTCGTTAAAAGAAAAAAAGGCTTGCTGAATGGCCTTTTAAACTAAACGACTTTAATAAAATATTAAATAACTGCACAAAGGCTAATTTATTTTAGCATCAAGCCTGGTAGTTCCTTGCTTGACCTCTTGCATATCAAATGAAGCAGCAGATGATGTCAAAGGTGTTACTATTGGAGTATTCCGATGCCTTGGAGCTCTAGCTCGAGCTATTGGCCCACTAGTTGCATCTACAGGTTCATCATTCTTCCAAAGCTTGTTTCCATTATCAATAATTCTTTTTATCGTAATTTCCAAATTTCTTAATGTCCGCGTAATTTAGTATTCTGGCTTTTTGGCCCTACAGTGTGCTACATTATTGGAGGAGTTCTGTTGATTATTCCAGTACTTATGCTCCAACAACTTTCACCCACTGCAGTTAAAGCAAAAGAAGAATAGTCATGCTGTGCCATTCACTGTTGTCATTCTAGCATTCTAGTCTGTATTTGAAATTAATGAAATTACACAGCTTGATTGTTAGTTCATTTTGAGAGGAGTTAAGCAATTCGATTTATGTGTTTCTATCTTATGCGAACTTCATCCAAGGACAATGTTTCATTTCTAGTACTATTTTATGCAGAATGCTTGTCTCACAACACATCCATCCGTCAGTTTATTTAAAATAGCATCCAATGAGAAAAACAAAGAAGTCTGGAATAATTACTGAAAACATTTTCAATGGGTGGATAATTAGCGGTGAAATATTCTGTTTCCATCTGATATAAAACGAAATGATTTAAGAATCAAATTAAGAGCAACTGAAAAGCAATTCGAATCGACCATTTAAACACAAAATCATCTAGAAAGCTTCTTTGTACTTTTCTTCTTTATTGTTGTAACAAGCAATTTTTCCAGGCTGTATGTCTTTATTTCATTTTTGCTTTTTCTATATCAAACTAGAGCAAGATTCCGAAAGTAATTAGTGAAGATTTCTTGTAATAAATAAGTCAATTACTTAGAGCTAAAGGATTCCATTTTTATCAGTAGAATGTTAAGCAAAATTTTATATTAGTAATGATAAACAAATAAACAATCTCCAATGAATGTTGTTTATTCATTAAATTAAGTTAAGCAATAATTTCTTGCAATGATGTCATTTGTTATACAGTTGTTGATGTAACTGAGGTAAAATTGGTAAAATCCCAAAAATTTTCTGATATCAAAAAAATGGAATAAAATTTTGAAAGAAAATAACCTAGCTACTCTTGGAATGTCTTTAGGATATGAGATTTTAACTTTAAGTATAATAAATATACGAAGTTGGTAAGCAATGTCAACTGATTGCTTGAATATCAGTTCTGAGATTTAACTTATTGAAATTTTAAGCTGAAGAAATTTATTGCAGTTTCATTTTCTGTAAAAATTATTTTAACATTTTGTCAGTGTATCGAACTTTATAATTTATTTTATGATGCATATTTGCGTACAAATGAATTGATGTTAGAAGTCTGTAATATTGAATGCGAAGAAACTACTTATATACATTCTTAATGGTATAGCAGAAAAAGTTCGTCAGAAAACGGAAAACTTCAGATGCAGTTTAATAATCCATCAATAACTCATTCAGCTCTTATTGAGGAGTTTTGTAAAATCATTGCTCGAGATTTTTGAATTAAAATTTCAGCTTCAAATAAACATTGTGGCAATTAACAGCTAAACTTTTTAACTACACCAATATTTTCTCACTTTGGATCTGAATGTTCTTTGCACTACGCGTAATGATTCAAGAAACAGAAATTAAAAAAATGGATTCGCATGTAGTTCTCAAACATTGTATATTTAATATGATTTTCCAGTTATTCGATTCAGCAATCAGAAAAAATTACAGCTTTAAGCAAATGATGCTTTTGATCACAACTTGGTTTCTTTTATTTCAGTTTCTTTCACCTGCAATAATTTGCGCATGGTCGGATTCCATGCCAGCGAGAGTTCGAATGACTGATGTTTCAAGTTGAAAAAAAAAAAAAATTCAAAAAATTTTGCTGTTAAAGAAATTTTATTTGAATAAATGTTGCAGGGAAATTTAGGAAATTTTAGGGTTTGTATGTCAAAAGAAAGCAATGATGTTAGAAAACATGTCCTTTAAATAAATTACTAATTGATGGAAATTTAAATAATTCTGGTGATTGAAGGCCTTCCATTAGTTTGTATGCTCGGTCAAGCGGAAATCTAGGGTCAAATTTGGGCAGTGTACCAAATATTCTGTAACTGCTATCAAATCCAGATTGTTTTTGCTTTGAAGAGCCATCTTTAATCCGTTCTTCCATTGCATTTTCACGTCGTTTCTCATGATTTTCCACCATTTCTCGATTATTATTTTTTAATTTTCGTTTTTCGTTTGTCAAAATCCTACTCCTGTCATGCTGTCTCTGCAACGGTTACAGGTAAAATTTCTGGAGAGAATTTCTGCCTCATTTTTTTAATGAGTGAAATCGATCTAAGTCGTTTCCAGACTCACTTCTCTTCTGGACCAAGAATTTTCTGATAGCGGTGCAGAAGCAGCTGTTACCATCGAAAATATTTTCTGGAAGCGTGGGATATCAAAAGTTGGGAATACTGACATTTGCTTCTGAAATTTCCCAGTATCAGAAATCACGTAATGGAAAGAATAAGTTGTTAGAAGGATATTGTAGCTGTCAGGTAAATAATATAATATTTAGATTCTCGCAATTTTTGTTTCAGAAAATAAGCAAGTGATTGTCGCTATGCGTTAAATTCCGCTACGCCCATGTCACTGCATCGAAGTGATGAACTGATGGTTTTTTATTAAATTAAAAGTTTAGCAATACAAAATATCATTAATTCGATATCAAATATTGTTTATAGCATTAATCTTAACTCATTTTGTTCATTACGTTTATTGGTAAAAATAAATAAAGTTTTGGCTTTTTTAAGCCAGTTTTTGTAAAAAATAATAGATAAGGGAATATTGATTTAAAAAAAGAGTTCAAAAAATATCAGTAATATTTTTTTGGCTTTAA
>PQVD01001469.1:31470-61218 GCA_003012265.1 Setaria equina
CTACCTCAGCTTGTCCAAAAATACCATCAACAAGTTGGCGCACATTTTCATATTCCGCTTGCGCGCGTCTTCTAGCACCTTCACTTTCTTTCCACGCATTTTTGGCGTGTTCATTTTCAACGCTTAATAAATGATCCGTTACGAAATCATTGTTGAGATTTCTTGAGCGGCGCTGAAGTCGCATCTTTTAATTGTTGCAAACAAAATAAAATAAAGCCACTAATTTCAATAATTTCGTTTCAGTGTTACTTTTTTGCCTACAAATTAATAGAGGCTAATTTCGTGCCAGCAAAATAAGCTAAAAGGAGAATTGTTCAAATAGTTATTTTCAGTTTAACTGAAATCGAAAATAAATTCAAAATGAACAAAACATTCGCATTGAAACTGAAGCTGTTCAGGTTATACATCAGTGAATTGTGCTTTTCCGGGACTTGATAATCGGTACTTCTTCGGCTCATTACTGTCCACTTTTTCCCATCTCCCCACTGTCTCAGCTAGTATACCAGAATTAGCATCAATAGTGCCTAAAAGTTTTTGGAAAAATTTTTGGATAAAGTTGCTGAACACTCTAAGTAGTATTATTTTTCATGGTATCTTCAGTTACCTCGGTGGTACCATACATAACTATATCATAAAGTTTTGCACTGCACTCTGTAATGCTTAGGTTCTAAAAACGATGGAGATTTTTTCAGAATTTTTGAAAAATTAAATTAAAACAAATGCATACTAACCATTTGAAAACCGAAATCTCGAGGTCTGATCAGGTTTTGAAGGTGCTCCAAACATGTATTCGTAATGTCTTCCAAACAGTTTATATGGCTGTTCCGATTGATCTGCTGCAAGAAAAGAACTAATAAAAGTTTTGATAAATCTAAAATTTTTAAAAATTTGAAGTGATATTTTTATATATCAATTCATTTGCCGTAAATATATTAAATTTAAGGACGTACCGGTTGTCTTAAATGTCTCAGGTAATATGAGAGATCTCAAACAGAATAGAAGACACAGAAAGGAGTACCAAAGCATCGCCACAGCAATCTATCTCTCCCAGTTCGCTATCAACCTTGTAAAATCAAAAAATTAATGCACCGACCAGGTCTGTCTAAAACTGTGACAACAGATACTTCAATATTACTAAATGTCTAACTGCATAGCTCCTTTTCACCTGAAAACTAAAGATTCCAAACCAATCCATTTCAGAAGATTAATTAATAAAACCACAGCATGCGAGGGATTTAAGAGTCTCAGAATATTATCAACTGCTACTAATTAGAGCAGTAAGAGAGAGACCTTATCATCCAACATGACCTGTCAAAATTCCACAAGAAATTTATCACTTGTACAATCATTTTAAAGATTTTTATAACATTGAACAACAAATTTCATCCTTCAAAAAAAAAGAAATTCATGAATATTAACAGTAATATGATAACAATATTGGTTATAACAATTGTTAAAATATTGCACTATTTCTTCTTAATATTTTGAATTATTATCAATCATTAAATTGATATATCTCTTAGGATGAGCAAGTAAACAAATAAAAGTAATTTGCAGTTTTAAATAACAATACTGTCGTCTTTTTGAATTTTGGATGCAAGGCGGAAATCATAAGTCGTAACAGAACTAATTCAATTTAATTAGGTTAATCAACTTCGCAACTACTTTTAATTATCTCTTACTGAATTGAGCTAATAATTCCTTATGCCTATTAGACCACACGTGTTGATTCTGCTAATGGGATAATCACATACATTTTTTGACAAACTTCAAATCCCGTGGAATGGAGGATGATTGATTTGCAAGAATCTTCTCTTCATACAGAAAATGAAATCAAATCAACATGATAATAATAATTATAACATTTTATTCTGAGGGATATTTCTTATTTTAATGATACATAAATTATGGAATAGAAAAGTGGGATAAAAATTCTAAAAGCAATATCAATTTCAACAAGAAATTTCAATTTTTTTCTGCCATCTTGTCGCGTTGTAATCCATCTATGCGAAGAGGTGACAATGCATAAGAATCATTTTGACAATTTCAAAATCTGTATCAATTATTTCTCGTATTTAGAGTAACGATTTAAAAAAAAAGAGCGTAGTGAATTCCTTGCTTCCTGCGGTATCCTCCACCAATCCACTTCGAAAAATTCCCATTTTATAAAAAGGAAGTATTGAATTGTATACTTTTTAGGCGTACTCTTTCCAATTGATGCTAAAATTATTTTTGCATACAAATTGGGATGAAAAAAAAGATATGAAAGAATTGAAAATATGAATAAAAAATTTAGGCTTGAAATTTAAAGCAGTAAACTGCGATTTTTATATTTTTAAAATTTATTTTACTCCTATATTATGCCCTACAAAAATTTCATAGCTTTTAAAAATCAATGTCCTCGAAGTTGAAACTATGAGTTTAACTTAACTAAAGTTAAGTCATTGAAATTAGCTTATTCTAATATATTAGTTCTAACAAGTGTGTGTATAATCATTTTTGAAACTAAAGCCTTGTGATGTAGGAAGGAATTCGATGTGATTGATAACTTGTTATCCCATTTCTTTTAAATCTTGACTAACTAATTCAGTTTATTTAACACGAATCATTTGAAAATCAATTTTTATTAAAATAAATTCAGCAATTTCACATACTTTTTAATAAAGTGATGGACATCGTCAACCATATAAACCATATTAAAAACCATAATTTGTTTCCCATTGAATTTTAAATCTACAGATGTTAGTAGTTACGAGAACACTCCAATTACCGTAAATAATGTGAAATTATATTTAGGACGAATCATGATTCCCACAATCACGACATTTATTAACGTTTTTATGTTCAGTTCATGATTCTCATTCCTAATAACCGTTGAGTGAATTTTGTTTTTTTTCATCCCCATATAATGCCCGTCCGAACATTTGATTTCCTTTTCAGTTAGATCATAAGTTTTGCTAATATGAAATTATGAGAAAACAGAAACTCCGGAGCTGATGCATGCTATATATACATATAAAAAAAAAAGATTTGCTAAAAGAATCAAGAAGTCCTGCTGACTGATGCCCTTTTACGTACGACGATTCGTAAGCATCTCCTAGATTAGAACATTTCGCTCAAGCATTCTAGACAGTTCGATATACTTTTGCAATGGAATGTATCATTTGCTAAGTGATTTAGATAATGGAGAGACATGTGAAGATGAACACTACTTAATGCTAATGAGGTTCTGAACAGTTAGGGAAGTGTACGGCACAATGTGAGATTTCCAGTCACAGTTGATTCTGATTTTGTTTACTAGTTGGTTTACCAGTCGTAAATACATGAATTCTCGGGCAATATATTTTACTTTTTTTTTGAGTATAAAATCACTTTAAGTCAAATGAAATTTAATAAGTCACGATGAAAATAGAATTTTTAGGATACGTTAATAAAAAAACAATGTCGCGCATTAAATTCAGCAATATTAAAATAGAAATATGCAGTAAGATAAGTCCAGAAATATGAAGTATACTGTCGAAGGCCTCTGAAATTAACAATAACAATTCCTGCGACAGTACAAAAGAAATAGAGAAGAGCGAATGATCGATTCTAAATAATTTTAAAAAAAATACAAAAGAGATCAGAGAAAATGGAGGAGGGGAGGGAAAAGATATTGCACTCTTCGAGGAAACTTCGATACAGGGAAATAGCGGAATGCTTGATGAAGAAACTTGTATTTTGTAATCCATATCAAAAATTTCTATTTTATAACTGAAGCGTAAATTCACTGTTTTTTTTTTTTCATATATATCTAACCCAATAAAGTGTGTGTCTTTAAGACGATTTACATTGAAAGAGATAAAGATATTCTCAAAGATTTGATAACAGATTATACAAAACAGAATGGCACGAAATTAACAAACTGTCAGATATAAGTCGAAACTTTTGCTCACCATTACAAATTATTACATTCCAACATACACTTTTTTGAAACGTTTTGGATGAAAAATAAAATAAAAACCTGAAATAACATGAGAGTAACTTCATGATAAAGTAATCTAAACACTTAGATCTCTGAACTGCCAAATAGTAACCTGAATCTTATGATCAGCAAAAATGTAATAACGATCCAGTTAACATTGCAATGTAAGTTATAATAAATTAAAGCCAATAAGCAGCGGTATTTTAAACTACAATCAATTGATAGCAGATCTTCACAACTCGACAAAATTCGATAATCCAGGAACAACTTTGTTTCTAGATGGTAACGATGAAGTGAAATCAATTATACAAATTAAAATCCAAGGCAAAAAGTGTACAAGTGGTAAATGATACCAGAAGAGATCAAACCTTGATAAAAATGATGAATAAAATATGAGGATAAGTTTCATTATTAATAAAATAAAACAAACTCTGATCCCAGCTAACATCTTCCTTCCAATAATAAGTGCTGTTAGATACTGGAAGACCAAAAGTTATCGCAGCCTGCCTCAGTGGAAACCTCTTGTCATAAAAATGACTCACGTACTTTGATATCTGAAAATATAAGGCATATAACAAGATTCTAAAATAAAATTTGCCTATTTCATTGCTCCTAAAAAAAGTCGAAGAGATAGGATTATTATTAGTAACTGCAATGAGAGCAATGAAAATAATCCCGAAGGCAAATGACTAGTATTGTCTCAACACTTTACATTGTACTTGTGAGTTTGGGGTCTACTAATGAGAGTTCTAAATTTCTGTGGAAAATCTGGTGATTTGTGCAAGTAACGTAATCATAAAAAAAGTAATTCATCTATCCACAGAATATCCAGTACTATCAATTAGATGTTCAAACTTCTCTTCACTCCCTCTTCAGTATTCATTTCAATTTGCAGAAGTTACATAATTACAATTCATATCCAGCACGTGCAATTCACATGGCAAAAAGATATGTGGAATAACAAAGTATACCGTTTCCATGTTTTATGATCTATTCTGTTTCAAAACCGGCCCGTAGTGATTGCTGTACAGATGATACGGTAGGATGAAAAATGGCAAAATTATTTGGAAGGTTGTCATGTGATGACAATTCATCCCGCTCCAACTGCAAAAATTATGTATGAGCAGAAGATTTTACGGTTTGAGAATAGTCAACAGCTTCTAGGACTCACGATCTCATATATTTTTAAAAGGATGAAAATATCTTAACAAGAGAAATTTAAAAATATTCACTGTTTTCGCAAAAAACTTTTAAAAGCTCTTGAAGTAAATCGCTTATTTACGAGAATTCTCCAAAGGGAAGCTAGGTACATTCTTCTAAAAAAAGATCAAATTTTAAGTAACTGATGAAAAATTGATAAAAATAGGTGTTACTGCAGCTCCAACTGACTTTTCTGCAACTTTTTGGAGGAGAAGGTAGCAACTCTTGTAACTTCTGCTCATTGTTAAACAGAATAGACTGTTGCAACTGGCGTTTGTTTCCAACTTTTTCATCTACCATTTTCTGCTTACGCTTTTTTGCCATCGCTGCCAGTTTCTCATTGGTGTCGAAATACCAAATTGTAACAGCATAGCTAGAATTAAAATGATAATGAAAATGGCCAGTTGGGACACAGATCAAATAGACACTAGTTGGATAAGTCCTACACAGTTTCAAATAGTTATACCTAAGAAACATCGGGACCACTACATTCAAAATTTGGACTTTGACTTATTTCGCTAACAAAGCTACTATTTTCTATAATAAAGTGAATAAATAGCAATTTCGACCAAATCCATATAAACATGCGAATAAATTTTAAAATTAACCGATCTCGATATACTGGTCGAACTTCATGCGGGTTTCGACGATCCGACCATAAAAGTAACAGACGATCAGCTTGCGGTTCGATATCTAACGGAACATCCGAAGTTTCAGGAAAAAGTCTGAAGCAACCTCCGTCCTGGAAAGTGCGAAACAGATGTATTCAGGGAATCACATGAAAGGTTAAGCAAGATGAATAGTTCTTATCATTATTTCATACATTACATAATTATGAAATCTAAAATCTAGTATATCTTTACAATCATTGCAAACCAGAAGAAACTTTGTCGAATTCATCATATAAATCAAATAGTTACCTTTGTAGCGTTCCAGTTCTGATTGCAATAATAAATAGCAGTGATGCAACGACCATCTTTCATTGGGTTATCAATATGTTTCACATAATGTGTTCCATTTGATGGATATATTGCCAACATTGCCTAAAAAATCTATATCACAACAAATCTGTATCAAAACATCTGCAATTGTTTAAAAAAAAAAAGACAAAATCCTTAAAATTTTATCAAGAAATTTGTATTTGTGTCTTGAAATGAGTGATGTTTTTAAAAAAATTCAGAAAAAGCAGGAAAATGAGGTTAAGACAGGAAAAGATGATTGTTGATAGATTTTTTTATAGTAAAGACTGACTGCAAAGTTACCTACCCTATTCTTCTCGTTTGCACAACAAACAGTTGATAACTATCGACGATGTGAATTTATAACCATTGAAAAAAAAAAAAAACAGAGATGATAATACTTTTAAATGACTATGTTTTGATTGCTTTTGCATGATATCATAAGAATCTCATTATGAAAAGCTGGCTGAGCACGGAAAAAAAATATGAGGAAAAAACTGAAAAAAAGAAGAAAGAAATACATGCTTCATAAACGATGTGCTTCTAGAAATATTCACTCTAAACACTCTATACATTTGGGAAGGACCGGTGAAATCAGGCAAACACTGGAAATCTGGAAAAAAGCAATTACTCACCCTCGATCATCACTTATAGCAATTTGCACGTTCTTAAAATTGTAAGGAAACAGTAGAAGCACTTTTCGAAATCACGTAAATTATCAAACAAAAGGTTATCAGCAATTACCCGTGAGCGTCCATTAATTTCGTAGGGTACACGGCCATTAAAATGAACAATGATGGAATCAATCATTGAGACAAGCAAGCGAACTGTCACCGCCGCATTTACTCGTTCATCATTACTGTCAAACCAATAAACCTGGAACTGATGCCCTTTTTTCATGAAAAATTACATACGATAAAAAAATCCAAAAAAGTAGCTTTTTCACGTGCTGGAAATTTTTCTCAGAATAATGGGTATTAGGCTAATAAAGCATTTACTGAAAGTGGGCTAACAGGATTTCGTTTTGTTGAAGTTTAAAATATTGAACTTGTAAAATTATTCAGAAGCATTCTAAATTGTAAAGTTGGAATGAAATGCATTGGTAAGATTATACAAAAAGTTAGCTGACTTTGCTTGTTATTTAAAGCAAAAATCAAATGTTAATCACAATAAAGAAAAATATGTAAGTTAGAAAAGGGCGAAGGAGTGAATTTATGAAGTAAAATTTGTTGACACCATGAGGCGTTTGATGGAGTAGTTATAAACGATTGATTTAAAGATTTTCATCTTTCGAAGTCTTCGTACAGGCCAGATGAACATATGACTCTGAATTAAGAGCCACAACTTTGTACTTGTATCAACAGGTAATATAAATGTACAGCATCACTAGCACATAATTATCTTATAATGATAATAATATAGTAAACAATTATCTTATAATGATAATAATATAAACTTTATAATGATGAATAATATAATAAACAGCTCAACTGACTTCATCCGAACGTATATCCTGCGAGTTCGAATCTGTTCTTGTTTCCATCAACTGCCCTGGTTCAAAGATACCACTATTATATAAATGACTCATTTCCCTAAAATTTGAACTTGAAAATCTCAATTACTACGAGCACGAAAAAATTTGAAACTTGAGGACGAATTGTGCAATGCATTTCTCTAAAAATATGGAAGAAGCGAAGATTATACTTGTGAATTTGATAACAGTGATTTTGTCCAAGAAAATTATCCACAAGAGCCCATCCATAATCATTTAAGCATTTAATGACATGTTCCGCAATGCACTGCAAACAAAAATCAAAGAATATACAACTAATCATGAATGAGTCGTCCTTCATTTCGAGAACCTAAATTCGAATTAAAAGCAGCTTCAGATTTTCTCAAAGCTTACAAAATTAGACAAGAAAATGAAGTTAGATTAAATTTCAATCTATACTTTAAGATGTAGAGCAACTGCTTGTTGCTGATGAATCGCTAATCCAGTTGCAGCAAGTACTTTCACATGATCTTGTAAAGTAATCTGAAACAGTAAAAAAACGACGTTTTCTTCGAAATTCCAGAATTTTCAAATTTAAAAATGGTAACTGAAATCTGAAACTTGGGAAGAAATCATTATATCCTTTAATTTACAAAAATAATTTTTTCTTCAAAAGAAACTACAGTATAAGAAATTTCTTTTCTCATGAAAATCCATTTTTTTTTATCGAAATAATTGTAAAACAGGCAGGAAAGTAACCGAGAAAATAGGATTATTAGAGTGATCAATCACAGAAGGATGAGTGCAGTTCATCTGTAGTAATCTCTTCCTCGGTACTTTCTCCGTTATATCAATAATTTTATTGTCTGCATCGTTTGTATTAATAAGACGTTCATACAATGTATCGCCTAGAACAAGATTGAAATTATGCATGAAATAATAATATCAATGACACGGCAATGCTGTATAAGAAATCCATCGGTTATGAATGAATAAAAATTTATGAAATTTACTGAAGTATATGTTTCTTAAACTTTTCTAAACAAAGAGCAATTAAATCAATATGACATACGGGGTGATTTTCCCTTGGAAAAAAAAATTTTTAACAAAAATAAAAAAATATGTCCGGAATTCTGATGCGTAAGACAGAGAAGAAAGTAATTACTGTAGGATGATTTAAAGTATTTAGAAGCAGCGCCTTCACGAAAAAAATCCGTTATATGGACTCAGTAACAGATAAATTACAGAAGGTCCAAAATAATGTGAGCCGTTTTTAAAGTCCTCGTAGCGTAATGGTAAATCAATCTAAGACTTGTCCAAATATAGCTCAGAATTGGGTTACCTCTTTTATTCTGAATAAACCATATTTCATATAACACCAAATAATAATAATAATTCAGATCAAAACCAACCTAAACATTTTTTAACGCTCTGTGCCGCAGGATAAATAGAATTTCTGGATTTATCGGTACTTCTTTGTTGAGTCGCGTCAGCAGAAGCTGAAGTTTGTGACAGTTGAGACTGAACAGTTTTGCAAAGTGGTTTGTGTCGTTTCCAATCAAAATTCTGCAAGAAAATGTTCTTTATTTCCATAACGGATGAAAATCCTCTAATAAAACAAAAAAAAAAGTTCACTTTGTGGTTTACTTTCTAAGATCACGTGATTTGTGGTATGAAAAAAGAAGGGAATACTTTTGTAAAGTTCAAATCGGATAATCCTACCACTTCAAGAAATATAAATTAATGATGGCGGAACGAATACGTCAATTAGTTAGTTCAATGGCAAGTACTTGGAGACTTTTTAGGAAAGTTCATCAATTAGTCTCGTTTTCAATGAAACAAATATTAATCCATTTGATGTTACTGTTTCAATCACAAGACTTTTAGCACAACCGCTGACTCATCGATAAAACGGAACGATTTGCCATCGAGTAAAACTTATCTATCTTAAAATGCTCAATATTTTTTGATTGTTCGTAATGTCTGTCTCATTATATATGAATTAAGCTATAGAAAACGAGAACTGAAATTCGTTCCCTCCGGAAAAGTTTAAGCTTTTGAGTATTAATGACAAATTAAACTGAATAAATAGGATGCTCTTAAAAGTCGGTAGAATTCTTTACAGATTTGAATGTGGAAAAGTAATTAGTGAACAATATCATTCTACACATTTTGGATCTGAAAAACAAGACAAATTAAACCGGACACTACTGCCAGAGGGACAAATCTAAGTAAACATTGACGAAAGAGCCAAATACACTTCATGACAGTATAATTTCTTATTTAAATCATATGCATTCTTTAGTTCTATTTAGAAAGAATAAACATTTTACCAAGGTGGGTCTTGACTTAAAAAAAAGTACTACATTTATATTCCCAGATGTTAAGTATTTCATAAAATGTTGTATGGATATTAAAAAAATAAAGCGTCAAAGTAGTTTGCATTTTCTCAGAGCTTACCGAAGATTAAAGAGGCAGAATGGAAGGAATTTCTTTCTAATAAAAAAATTTTGTTTCCTACAAAAGCATTTTCTTCTTTTCACAACATAAAAATAAAATTTTTCAAAAATTAATAAAATTGACATGTTTTAAAAGATTATCAATACAGTAACTGAAGAGAACGCAGAATCAAATGGAATAAATGGATTCTGCAGCAACGTTAGCCTGAATAAGGGAATGATTTTTAGTGATAGATCGCTAATCTTCCCATCGTAACCGGAAGTACAAAAAAGCTTTTCAGTTCTCTAGAGTGGAATCTCAGTGCAATAAAATAACGCTTATCAACCCCTGCTATATCATTTTAATTCCAATGTTAATTCTAAAGTGATTTATGGTTCCGTAGACTGAAATTTAAACAACGAGGGAGTTAAAATTTCTGCCAGTTTTTAAAAGAAAGTCTTGGCCACAGTTATTGAAAATTAAAACCTTTTAAACTGCTACAGAAATTCTAAATGCTCCATTTCTGTAGCTAGCTTTAGTTTAATGTTGTAAACGTTGAATAATTTTGCCACTCGATTTTTTTTCTTCTTTCCGCCTCGTCCTTCAAACCAATAACAAATATCTCGTATTTTTCGATATCCGAACTTATGATCTCAGTAAGAGGTTTTTTTCAACCTGCTTTGAGAACATAACAATTTCATTTCTCCAAATTCTTTCCTTCCTTTTTCTGTCCCTGTGAGAACAACAAAGTTTTTCTTGAATGTGAAGGGATGTATGAAAAGCATGAAAGTTTACAGAAAAAATTAGAAAAATACTGTTTGTTGCTTTACAGACGTTTTTCAATCTGCATATCCCTTATTAATTTAAGAATTTTTTTAAACGACTTCGAAAAAACAGATGTTTTTACAACCGAAACAGCACAAAAATATTTCATTTTTGAACACCATTCTTTTTTTTTTTTTTTAAATTTTCGCACATTTAAATTTTACAGTTTCATTAGATCAATAAAAACTAAATGGAAGGAGTGCTAAACTGATGGAGTTCAAAAAAGGTTCCATAAACAATATTCGTGAAGCCATACCAATAATAAATTTATTAATGGAATAATGGCACTAATTTATATTAATAAATTACTAACTACTAGCTGGTTGTTAATCAACATGATTTATAGCAATTTTTGAGAAATACTGAAATGGTTGATTTTCGCTCACTCTATGAAACACTTTTTTGTGACAAGTGGTTTTAGAATTCCCTATTCTGCATAATCTTCGAAATTTCTTATTTTACATAATATCCAGAATTGTTCTTATGAACAGGCCTGTAATTTGGATAGGAAATATTCGTATTAAATAGACAGAGAGATTTGCTAAGTAAAAACTGAAACTAGCTTATTACCAAACAAAAGTTATGTGGATGATGTGGAATAATTCCTTTAAGTATTAGTAAATACATCAAGCTAAGTAAAGCCTCAGCATCACATGTCAGCTGCTATCTTCGATTTATTAACTTCTGGAATGTTTAAAATAATGAAAAAAAATACCCTATGAAACAATACTAATATCTATCGAAAATGACGATGGATACGGAGAATTGTAGTGCAATTACTTACGGTTAGATAAGAAAAATCTGATAAGATTAGAACTTCCTAACACTCTAATCCTTATGATTCATCAAGCAAACAGATGTTATACTGTTACACATCTAAGACTTCTTATATCTTCTGCAAATTAAAAATTTTCATAAAAGTTTATGAGTTTTTTCGTATTTATAGTCTTAGTAAAATACTTTTTCAATGTAACTATTTCTAAAGCAATTTTGTTAAAATAAACGAACGCAAATAAGTTACTTTGTGTTCTTCACCACAGTATACGACCATACTGCATTGCTTACACTGTGATAATGGACCACCATCGACTGATTCGAGAGCTCCACAAAATGCACATTCTCTGGAAATTTTCACGCAACATTTAAAAGATTTCATAAAAATGACTGATAGGTTGGTAAGAAACACTCAAAAGCACTGGTAAAAATTTTTTGAACTGGAAAAATGATTCACATTATGAAGAATGATCCTTGGAACGGTTGGATGCAACTCAATTTCGATGATTTAATAATAATGTTCTAATCAATATGGTTCAGTTATAACTTGTTTGATATTACCGAGATAAATTTAGTTTAATCCAAATTAGCTCTACATGATATCAATTAATCCGATGCGATTTGATGAAAATATTTAAATTAAATACTGGAGAGGAAAAAAAGAACAGCAACAACCTTTCAGCATCACCTCCACTATAAATCATTACCACCTGCGAGTGCACTGATCGCGAACTGATAAGCTTAAGAGGTAGCAAACCATCTCCGTCACATCTAGTTTGTTTCTAATCTGTCCAGCTCTGCTCTCTATTTTTGCCACAACTACTCAATACAACTATTTACGCGTTTTCTCAATCCATCGCAACACTATCTCTCATAATTCTTCTCCTCAATCCTAGCTTCCCACTGTTATCTTCTTTGCTCACTCTCTTACTACCCAGCTTCTCTAAACATTCCATTCGGCCTCAGCGTTGCATTTACGCTGCGCGCTACTGTTCATGAAACTTGCCGCGTTTGCAAGTTTGCAAGTTAGTCCAACAGCAGTTTTTGTATTTAGTCCTGTATGGATATGGAATTGAATACTGTAGACGGCGTACTGTATATTATTGCACTGTACATATGCATGATTGTGAAGAGAAGTTGAAAAACTTACTCCATTTTATGCGTTGCACCCATTCCACGTTCGATTACTGATCGGTTTACTGATTCGTTCGTTTTCTCAACCTGAAATTTCTCTTCTCATCTTGTTACAATCAACCATCTCAAGAATTCTTGTACGATGTCCATTTAACTGATGACTTCCAGCTGCTACATTATGACACCAAATGAACCATGGCATAAGTATTGTTCACTACGGTGATAGCTACATTACGGTAGTTCCATTTATGTCTGCTAACTTTATAATTTGTTGAATTGAATACAGCGGAAGGATTGTCTATGTGGTGGAAGTAAGTCAATCGTGAAATCGTTTTATTCTTCCTTTTTTTCGCTCTATTAAGCCAATTTGAACACTGTTATCAGCTATCAAATTATTCCTCTCGCTAATTACACTCCGTGCTAGCTGTCTTTTTTTGGTTTCCGCTTCTCACTCCTGACTTGACGTGTTCTTTCATCTTCTTTACTTTTCCTCGTTTTTCTCGATTATCAAATAAAAGAGAGGTATAAATGAGGACGTAGTGGATAATACCGTGCTGAATATCATATACAAACAGCTTGTCAAGTGGAAACTTGAAATTTTAATTGATCATTTCTGCTATTCACTTCTTAAATAAGAGCACAACTTGATGAACTTAATCTTCCTGATAAAATCTTACATTGCATTTCGTAAACAAATCTTAAGAGCTTTTGTTTAGGTGAGAAAATTTCTTTCCGATACGATCTTCGTAACATTGAAAAATCACTGAAGGACAGTAGCAGTAATACATTTTAGGAGGGTTTCTTGACATTGTTTTCTAGAACAAATTCTATCAATTTAAAGAATTCATGTTTTCATCTTTTTTCCCAAAAATTTCTGATCATTGTGAATTTCATTTTTCTCAATTATGGCATTATTCTTTTAAACAATGGTTGATCAATCAATCTAGACCAAAACTAATGTCTGGCCTTACAAGGTTGATTCTAAGAAACCAATAAGAGATGGTATTTTTGAGACACTAATCGGAAGTCATTGACACGTCCAGTACAAAAATATCAGTCATTCTTGGTAAAGCTTGTCTTATCTCTACAATGTATTGCTGTGGTTATCATTGTATGCTTCATATAAAACAATATTGGCATAATCCATTCTATCAATAAAGTGAAAGGATGAGTGAATTGTTCTGGATTAAAGATTGACTGTCGTATTTCATCAATTAGTTTAGACCTTTGATTAGCTTCAGTTTCAATTCGTCAAATCTTCTACTTTCAAAATCACTTCTCTTTACCTCCAATGACACATTTTACAAAAATTATTTCATTTGACAAAAAAACGAAATGAAAAAGACCTCGAAAACACCCATTAAAATTTCAAAATCTTCACGCTGACAATTTTAAGATTTTGCACGCAAAAGTTTTGTTTGGCAAAGTTTTTTCTTTCACTTTTTTTTAAGGGAAAAAGAAGTGAACAAAATGAATTTGCGGAAGTTTTTCAGAAAAAAAAAAGAGGAAACGAATGAGATGGCCTGTTGGAATGGTCGGAATGTTCACGAACACACACGCATACACGCACACACACACACACACACACATTTGCAACGGAGTTTGCGAAATGAAGCAGTACAGCCAGGTTTCAGGGGTCCTTCAGTCGGAAACCCGAGACTTCTCGGAGCATTAAACTGTTCTGGAATCATATACGAACATTTTCTTATTATTGTTTTCAGTTTTTTCTCTTCTTTCGGTGAACAAATTTTTGCAAAAGAAAAGGAAAATATTAAGTGTCATAAATTAACCATTTCAAATTACTAATCCTACCCATCTCTTTCATTGGGACTTACAGCATATGCAGTACTATGAATGGAACTAATTTTAAGTTATCTAAACTATATCCGTGAATTATGAATCAGCCATGCTGATAATTGTTAAGCTTATATTGTTTCCAATGATAATAATATTCTCTGTTGTGAGAGGAGTTAAACACTAGTAGAACAATGTATTTTTTTTCTTTGAATAATTCAAATTAGAAATTTCACTCTTTTATGAAATTTATGAAAGAACTTCAGGAATTTCACAGAATTAAACAGACAGAAAACAGTAAAGAAATGGTGTTACACATTGCACAGTTTTGCAAGATTCGTATCATTCTTCGTATTTTGTTACTTCAGAAATTGGGAAGAAGTTATTGACTTTTGAACTTCTAAATTTATAAAGCTATTTAAGCTCGTACCTTTGGTAGGGTAGAACTGTTCGTAAATTTATGTAATTTATTCGTTCAATAGAAATACTTAGTTTGAATTATCCGTATGCATCGTTCTTCACCTTGTTTCCCTTCTCTTGATTTTCTGTCACATAGACTTATTCATTTGCAAAAATTCATAACTTTCGTTAAATTATCTAACATTAATCAAAAAGAATAGAATGAGTATTCCAGCAATGTTGTATGAATTATATTTCAAGTTGAGGAGGATAAAATTAAATTTGGAGCAGTTCCAAAAACATTCAACCATCATTATTACATTCTTGACAAAATGAACAATTCAACTACAGAAAATGAAATGGAAATTATTTTAATGAGATGGTACAGGTGTGAATCAGGTAACTGAGGATACAAAGTGCTATAAACGTGAAACAGGCAAGTAAGAATACTAATCGTTGAAGCATGAATTCACACAGTTGCCAATAGAATTGCTTGGATAGCAGATTAAATGCAGTAAAAAAAAATTTATTGATTCTTCGTTTTATCTATTGAATACTCCTTTTCTTACCTGAATTCTTATAAGATAAAGAATTTGAAATTTTAACAAGAATATTTCATGCGAAATGAAACTGAAAAGGACAAGGGAAGTTCAGGATGTCGTTTAATAAAAGCAGATGAAAGCCAAATTACGAGTGCCTTTTCAGGATAATTTGAAAGTGTAAGTGATGTATAAAATCTTCAATTTGCTCCACACCAAAACTTCTTCCTTACCAGCAGCTTAGTAGGAAAATCATTAGTTATCGGCCAAAAATTTTTCATTTCTCCGATTTTTGCGTATATTTTTGAAATCTAATGTCCATGTGTGTTTGCCTTTTATTTTGTAGCTTTAATGCTATCGAAATTCTGAACTTCTTTTAGTAAAGTATAATTTATTTATAATTGCTGAAATGTTAAATAAAAAAAAAGCATCTATCTCAGTTTTTTATTTTTGTTAAAATGGATCGGAAATTAAACAGCTGGTATTTTTTATTTCAAAATTAAGTGGTTTTAGTAGTTTAATTTAATTTAAATTTAAAATGCATAAAAATCAAATGAAACAAACATTCGGTGTTCTATGTGGTATCTTATGAAGAAAGCAGGGCTGCTGTGAAATATTTTTAACTGAGGAGTGGAATTTTTAAAACAGTTGAAAAGGCTCAGGAAGTTGGATGTAGATGACAGTCGGTATTAATGTTTAATATTCAACTAACTGAGCACTAGAAATTGTCAACCTTATTGTATGGGAAGGTACAGGAAGTTTGAGAAAAACTGTTTATTTAAGGATATGTGTCAGTGCGAAAACAAACACTACCTGTTACCCTCAATATGAAGTAAATAAGCAGGTACAAAGAGAGAGAAAGAGAGAGATGTTTTACAAAGGTGCTGACACACTGTGAATGAAATTTTATGTCACAAATAAGGATCACTGAACCACTTAAATCATTTCCTTTATCTCCACTTCTCTGAATTCATCGAATCCCTCTAATATCTTTAGGCTCCATTCCTTGAATCTGAAGTACTGACGTCTAACATTTTGGATACCTTCAGATGCTTGGTATTGCTCAATAAAATTACTGGTCTTTTTTTTTTTTTTGCTTTTACAAGATGTAAGCCTGATCAGTCTTAAAATACGTATAGAGCCTTCAGATAATGTCAGGACTAAATGATTGAGAATGATTCTTTATTATTAATTTATTAAGAAGTTGACAGACAGGCATACACCTACAAAAAGGAATGAGATACGTACTTAAAAGAACAATGTTGGACAATAACTTGAGCTAATTAATTAAACAAAAACTAATTGTCCAGTTAGCCAGTCTTGTCTGAACAAAGGTGCAAATTAAATGTGTGAGAAGTGCATGCCTATTTATATGAGGCAGAATGATTTTTTTTTTACTAGTCAATAACAACAAATTGGTGTTTTTGCATGTTATAAATGATGAAATTTTTGTTAAAATTTGCACGGTAACAACAGGTTATGCGAGGGAAAAAACTAGGCAATAAAATTTATCGCCATTTTGGTGACACTAACGGAGCATGGAGTTTACAACAACTTAAATTTCAACAACTGCAAACAATATCCTACCACCTTCATTTAATATTTGATCAATGGAGTGGCCTTATCTGTTAAATAGATTGAAGGTTGCTTTTTGCAATGAATTTAATAAAAAGATTTATATAAAAGTTTGCTGCTGCACTTCCTGAATGATAAAATGGAAATTTCAATTGTCTTTTTAAATTTTTCAGATTTTTTTAATTTTTAAAACTAAATATTTCTTTGATACATAAAATAATAGAATAATGAAACAAAATGGTATCAGAAATTAATTTTCAAGTACGAAATGCATAAAAACTAAATTGTTGAAGAAGCTATTTTTCGATACTTTTTTATTTTTAGCATACTATTCAAACACTTGGTGTGATAATTGGATTGATAACAAGATCGATCTTAACTGATCAATCCGAGTAGGAGAAATCATTTTATATCTATTGATGGCAAACAAATAAGCACTGCGTTTGCGTTTCATCCTGAACATGTGATGACAAATTTATGCATAGAATGGATTTCGGCATTATTAGGCACAGTAATTCGGGAAATGAAGTTGCAACATTTATCAGATGGATCCTGTAATTAATTGAATAACTGAAGGAAATTCCGCTGGAACTAAAATAAATATTCGGAATACCAAGACCAGTAAATTACCTGAAATATGCAAACAGTGTTACATGAAGTGTGTAAAATTGAGAAACTCTTAAATTTGAATATAAAGTTTCAAATTACTTTAAAATTATGTTAGATATTATTTCTGCAGTTATCAACTCAAATTTACATTACTTCACTGTAACTTTCATAAGGCTGGAGCTACTTCTCGAAACAAAAAGTTTTGAAAACTTGCGTTGAAACATGCGAAAAATGCGGGAAAAATAATGCTTGACAAACGGTCTATATGATCCGGCGTCCAAGACGTCGATTTCCACCGTGACTGACACCATTTCAGTTCAAATCCTTCCACTGGAAACATAAATCTTTTCTCGAATTCGCATACACCTTTCGGACTCGATTCTACACCTTCGATCTAGATTGGTGTTGTATGACTCATCACTATAGATAAAATAAGTTAGACCTAATAAAGTATCATTTTACTTGGAATGCAAGATTTATTCAAAATATGAAGTACCTTATTTTAATGATTAGATGGAAAATTTACTCTGATTTAGAAGTTATTAGGAAATGAGGTTAATTAAAAGGTACTAGAGGATGGGGTACTTTAGGCATATTTAGTGAGCCTGTTCTAGCAAAAAAAAAAGAACTTACATTTTTACAGTGTAGCTTCCTTGGTCGTTGACCGCTCTCTAGATTTTTAACCTTTGAACCGACGATTGCTAACTCAATTAATGATGAGAATATGAAAGTCATTGAGACAAGCATCCATATATCTAAATATCTCACTAATAAATGTAACTTCACGCTGGTAAACAGCAATATCTTTCACGTAAGTCATTTTACCTATCTATCAATTGAGTGGAATGGTTGGAACATTTTGCTTTATTCTTCTTTCTCTCTACAGTTTCACGTTTATGAAGTCAATAATACTATTATCAGTTTGTGTCAATAAAGATGAGTCTCATCAAATGCCTGTTACTTTTAAGTCTTATTGTTGAAGCTACAATTTCTAAATTTTTTCAAATATTTAAAAATTTCAAGTGAAGGCATTTTGAGATGTCTGCATAAAAGCTCATACCAATAGCTTTGATATAAGATACTCTAGGCAAGTTTCGCATAATATTGCCGAACTGAAATATCATCGCTAGCAGAGCATTAACTCCAAGCATCGTCCGGGCCGGTATTGCTCGTGGTCCCAACGAAAATGATACCCAGCTGTAAAATCAAAGTCCCAGAACTTCTTATGATAAAATTTTTGGAAACCGAACTTCCGAATTCATAAAACTTTCTAATATAATAAGGTTGGAAATTCGAATATTTATGCTCTAAAATGATCAATGAGATGTAAAAAAATGCCTAGCTTCTTCTATTATTCATCTTACTTACTTAACATTTAGCATCTTCAAATAAATTTAGGAGCAAATCTAAGGTCAAAAAGTCTTATTTTACTTGAACAATATCAATCGCTGTTCACTTAATAAAACTCCAGAGGCATTTCTAAAGGGTCTGCTAATTGTTGTTATACGGTTTCCAATTCAATAATTTTTGCTTCTGCTCAATTTTTCTTAGAGATTAGCGTTTAATCGATAATATATAGAGGATAATTAATTACCTGATGAAAATGGTAAGATAGGTAGGAACGTAGGCTTGCATGAAATACCATATACAGCGCCTTTCAAATGTAAAATTCACATGCAGTTCATCCCACATTCCTGCTGGATACTTCTAAATTCAAATAAATGGCAAGAAGTTCTCAGCTTTCGATTTCAGTTTGAACCAAGTTCATGCTCATTAGGACAGTTTTGTAATATTTCACTAATTTAATTAATTAAAAAAAAAAATGAGCGAAATGGGATAAAATTATAATAACCAAACTATTCAAATTAAAACTTAACATTAAAGTCGAAATATTATCATATATGTAAAAATTATTACTAGTGGTAAAGAATTCCAGCAACAGTAGCATTTATGCTTCTTTTGTTTCATTTTAAAAGACTAATATACATATGAAAGACGAAAAAAAAAATAAGTTTCATATATTGTTTTTGCATACCTCTACCCTAAGTGTTGATGAGATATTAATTAAGATAAAATCAGGTAACAAAATCTGGCTGACGGTATAGACTGGGTTTGGATTAATTGTATTCCAACGCATTCGTACCTCCTGATTATTGTAGTTGAAACTAAAATTGTAGCTTTCGGTATTTTCATTATTCAAATGTTACCTTATTGTTTTAACTGAATATGCTAAGTTTTAAGTTAATCAGTTTTATATATCGAAGTAAATTTTTGCTGATAAATTTAATAATTCATTTTGAACTATTAATATATCTCACTTTTACCTTTCATAAATTAAATGACAAGTTTGCACATCCATCGGAAAATTTGACAAATCCATAATGCATGGACCTTTTACACGCACTCTCTGCAATGAATATCAATTTTGTGGTTGGTTTCATTACTAAATGTATTCTATGAAGACTGATGTTGCAGGTGATGCACATTTAATTAATCATTTCATTTTTGAATTCATGAATTTATTTTTGTGCTGACCCCATCTTTCCGAATGATTTTATCACTGGTACAACTAGCTGAAAGTAAACGAAACAATTAAACTTACATAATTGACCCAAACAGTACCATTCGGATATAGCATTAGGAAAATGTTCCTGAAACAATAATACCAATACTATTTTAATCTTTTAGTCTAATTCTTCTTTAATATAAATTAAATCTTCTATTAACATATTTTATTTATTGAACAAATAACTTTTTTTTTGAAATATTTCCATCAGTGATTCTATGAAAATTAATATTAAAAAGTCCCTGAAAGGAGATTCGTGTATCTCGGCAATTTTGCTGTTAATGAAACAGCTATTCGGAGTCCAGAGTCGTTCCAGAACCTGATGATTCAAAGATAAATTGTCCTTGCATGGGCTAAGATGCTCGAAATTCAAAGCTGGATCAAGCCACATTTCGTTAATATAAATTTCCATCTAAATCATTAAAATAAACTGGACAAAATTGGAAGTCTAACTGCTTATTACTTTGGCAATAGTTCACTAACTCAATATTCATAACTTTTTCTCTCTTTGTTTCTGCAATTTCTACTTGTTCGAGATTTCAATCATCTAAAAAAAAAAAAATGTTTTACAACTGCTAATGGTGGCATAGTGAAACAAAACATCAACAGTAAGCTACAGTAATATAATAACAGAGTAAATGTAAAACAAGAGAGAGTAAATTTTAATGAAATTATGTCATCCAGCCGAAATACATTACTTAGTCCTATTCAACAACCATTCTCAGAATTTATTTTTCTTTTTCTTAAAATTTTAGTGAAAAAAATGGAATTATTACGAATTGTTGAGAGCTTAAATGCAGAAATAATGAATTGCTAATTAGTAGTTACCTCAAAATCATTGGTGATTTCATTGATTGATGTAATTGCCTGCACCCAAAACTCAACAGCTACATCAACTCCAGTTTCTACTGTAATATATATGCAATGCAAATTTGAATATTGAAAAACTCATTACCAAGTTTGATTCTGAAAAGACTAATGCCGAGAATATGTTGTACCTTATCGAAAAGTTTTTAAAAATTCATTTCTTATTTAAATTACGCTGATATTGAAAGATGAATACTCTATCACTTCAAGTTGCATTACCTTATGCACTGATGTCATTTGCAGATGATCCAAATGATGGTAGGAAACTGAATAAGTTAAGTAGTGAAATTAGAAATGAATCCTATTTAACTTTTAAATGTTTCACTAATCACAGGCACCGTTATTTTGTTACTGAAATAAATTTGCTAACTGATAAGAATTCAAAAATAACTGGTACAAATCCCTTAAAATTGAAGATTTTTTTTTTATTCTTCAAGCAGCAAAGAAGTCTTTTTTTTCTTATCCTTATGTAAGTAGTTGTCATGCTTTTTTTTTTTAGTAAATGAGCTAATTGAAAATGACAATTTCGAATGAAGCGCCACTCTTTTAAAGTCCCAAACCCTTTCATGCAATAGCATCATGTTGAATATAAGAGAAGATGACAGGAAAATATTCCCCAAGTTATGACTTGATTCATTTATAATAAAAAATCTTTTCATGTTATGATCTAAATTTGTTTAAGTCAACAAATTTTTCGATAAACAATATGAGCGAAGTTTGTCCACTTCAGTGTTTTGAATGAATCTGAATAAAATTTCATTTTTCCCTACTGTGTAAATTGAATTGATGATTCTCATTTCTGTAATTAATAATCTCTGATTGATGAATTATCAACCACATTCAAACATGAAAAATTTTATTTTTTAAGAAGAAATTCAGCGACGAGACGTTAGTCTTAATTTTACACTTAAAATACTAAATTCAAAGTACGTGCAAATACACGGGCATACTTTAAATCAAACGATAAATCAAGCAGTAACAAATGAAGAATAGCACAAGAAAGTAATGTGCACGTTGTAGTTCTCTTTGTCGGTGTAGGAAAAAACTAAACGGAGACAAATGTGGCAGTTCAATCGGTCTTCTTCAATGAAAAATGTTACAAATTTTAACTGATTTAGTGAACCATTCGAAAAGTTACGCCTGGTCTGTATGCAATCATCACGTAAGCAACACTCGTCAATGTACAGATAAAACGTTTAGTTACTGATAAATCTTGAACCGAACCTACCACTTTTTATTCAGTAAAAAAAATGTAATTTTTTTTTTCCCCCGTAATTTATCAAATCACTGATAAAAGTTATAATTGGGCTGTTTCTGCTTCTGTAAATTTCAGATAAAATGATGTGTCAAATTAGAATCAGGATACACTGTTAACTTATCATTTGCTTATCTCCCATCATCAACATTCCAAGCAAAAGTACGCATTTGCTGTATGAAAAAATTCGTTCAGTAAGACATAGAAAATTTTGTAAATTCAATTACCAATTATTTATTTGCTTGAACTGTTAAGATGATTTATTCCGCCATGATGATAAACACAATGTTCAACGCTGATTTGTTCGCGATTTGTTTTGAAAAACTTTTTCGTCCCATTTTTAAAATTCAGGATCAGTTAAAAAGCCTATGCTTGCATATTTCATTTCTTCGAGAGAAAAAAAAAATCCAAATAGTTTATTATTATGATAGTGGGTGGCAAATGTGAAGACAAAAATTTTAGATGAACATTAAACGCAGACTGGCCAACATTAAATGTTTTTTAGTGATTAAAAAAACCAGTTGTCATTCGATTTTCTCCCTTATTTACAACACTTTCTGAGTAGTGCAAAAATCAAAATCAAATTTAAAAAAGATTGAAAATCACATCAAATAAACTATTAACGTTTAATTCTTTGCATAAAAGGACGAATGTTTATAAGTACTTTTAAAAATACCAAATCTTGTAAAAAGAGGAAGAGAAAAAGGAGAATGAAGCAATTTTAATATGAATGATAGAGAAATTGCAGCTGTTGATTAAATCACTAAGATCGAGTGAGTACTTTTACCCAATTTAAACTTTTAAAATGCAAATTTTTTTCATTATTGACAATAACTTCCTCAAATCTTTCACACTTAAATATGAAAAAAGCTTCCATGAAAACTTAAATTTTATCATTATTAACAGGATGAGCATCTAAAATCATAAGGGTTAATGGTGCATTTTTTTATTGAGAAAATTTTCCAGTGCAATGAGAACAAAAAAAAAGTGTTACAGTAAGGTTCCATTCCAATTATATATTATGTCAGTAATTTCAATCTTTCTATAAATTGCAATATGATAAATGTAGAATCTAACTGACAATTTATAAGAAAGTCATCTGGAAAATTTGAAGAAATTATTTTTCAAACAGATAGAAATTTAGATTTCATTGTAGTTTTAAACTTTCTCTTCAAGATCATAACTGTTTCAATATTAATCCATTACTTAGTTTGCAAAGTATTTGAAAATAGATTAATTTTTTGGAACTGAAATCAATAAACATTGGAAGCAGAATAATTTTTAAAGGCTGCCAAATGAAAAGCCAAAATTTCACTCTTTTCACATCACTGAGGCAAAGACAAATTTTTTGAAGTAAAAGAACAAGCAGCAAAAAGCAATGTTAAAAACATTTGATTCTAAAAATGAAATTAGTAAATTGGCTCAACGACTACTTTATTATATTTAAAAATTTTAAGAGTTAAAATCGACTAGTGAATTTATTTTTATGCAGTATGCACCTTTAAACATTATATAAGAGACGAACTGTAAAATATTTCCTGTTACTGCGTAAACTCTAAAGGATAGGTGATAGGTTCTAAACGATGAGTTATTAAATTTTTCTACAGGTTAATCAGTAATATCACTCATATAAATGATTTACCTACTAAACTTCTGGATGATCTGTTACGGTTGTATGAATGTCTCAAAGTTATTTATAGAAGTTTTGACATTTCACGTATTGCAGAGATTTCCCTGAAATTTTGAGTTTCACAGTGAGTTTTGAAGACAAAATTTTCTTAATAAAATGTCAAATCGATAAAAATTTATATTAAATTACCACTTGAATTGGATTTCGTATGCTAAACGTTAGCCACGTTGTCAACAACTCAAAAGTATTTCCTCTTCTCCCCTTTCTCTTTCTACCTTTCTTTTCTTCTCAAGTATTTGTTTCACCTTTTTAATTAAGCCTAGTTTTTCTTTTCAAAATAATGAAACCAAATAATGCCGCGACGTTCTCTCTTATTCCATCTTTCTTTCTAAATTTCTCCCGCAGGACACTTCCGTTCACTTTTTGGCTCGTCACCATCCATAAATATGTATTCTCCGTTTCTTGGAATTTTTTCTGTCCTTTTTCATTAATTTTTTTTAAAACAGTTCGGATGAATCCATTCTCTTTTGATATTTAGTCCTTCCATCTCAATGGCAAATTTTTCAGTATTGCATATTTCTCTTCATTCAAGAAAATATTGCATGCCCAAATTGATCCCTCGAGATTTTTTTTTGAAATATTTTTCAGCACCAATTGATTTCGCTAAATTGATGAACAGCATTGGAATAAATCTTTTCCTCCGATTTCAAAATTTTTCTCGAGACTATCTTTCTATTACTTCAATTTGCTGCAACTTCTCAAAAGACCAACGCAATATTTTTCAAATATGAAGTTTTACATCTAGCATTAATTTAACAAACAAACATATTAAACAAATTTGTGTGCTTTATTCTGCAGCTAATCTTTAATTTAAATCAACTGATAACTTATTTTTAGGCCTCATTCATTCTCACTTGCCAACATTTAACATTTGACATTAAAATGTTTACAATTTTCGAGAGTAATTGTGAAATTTGAATTGATTCTAAATGAATTTTGATATTAAAATTGTTCGAAATTAATTTTTGAATTTTTTTTTTCTTTTTAATGAAATGAACTTTCAATTATTGTAGTGATTTTGTTATTTGATGAGAGACCTTTCAAAACTGTTAAAAGAGATTGCTCATTTGAGAATACTCTGTTAGTCAGTTTTGTTAATGGCGTGACAACGCTCTAAAAAATATAGAAAGTAAATCAATCAGTTTGTTTAATCATATTAGTTTATTAGTAGAGAATAATGGAAAAAAGAATTTTCAAAGTTTGGAAAGAATAGAGTAGTGATTTTTTGGGCTTATTCGAAAATTCTGTCATGGTAGTTTAAAAATTTAAAAGAAAATTTTCTTTTACTAAATAGCGTGGTGAAAATTTCTGAACTTCTTGCTATCGGTTTGAGTGCATTAGCTAATTATTATAATTTAGTACTTGAAAGATGCTATTAAAAGACAATTTAGTAAAATGCTTCCTTTCCAACTGTGGACAAAAATCATTGCAAAATAATTGCTGTAATCGTTTCATTTTCACAAAATTTCTAAATAATTATAATTGGACTTCCGAAAAGATTAGTCATGCAGCTAAAGGAGAGTTTCAAACATACTCAAAATGATTTAAAGTATGTCAACGATAAGTTACATAACTTACACGGCAGGCGGTATTTGTTATAGCCGGTACCATTGAGCAGCTTATCAATGATTACCGTCTCAGTGCTACAGTTTCGGTTTCGTCTTCGCATCACTGATGAACTATTTCGTTCCTTCTGTTGTTCATCATCCAAAACATCACCCCAAAAGACATCTGCTGGTTTCTGATTCTCATCCAAATCATTATCCAAATAATCATAATCACTATCATCGGCAGTTACTACGATATCTTCAGCAATTAAGGACCAGGCAGCAAACATGATGATATAAAAACCCATCAAAGAAAGTATTGAAAGTCACGCTTTTTCTTTTTCTTTTTCAGTAATTAAGAATCCAAAGAAATTTGATAGAGGTAGAAATTGATGAAGTGAATAAAACTTTCTTGGCTAAGGAATAATTTGAAATATTTGAGAGGGGAAGATATAGGATAGTATCGAATTCCTGCAAAAAAGAAAAGATTGCTTTGAAATATTCTATGAAACAATTCTAAGCAATTAATGACGTCATGTATAACAATGTTACTATAGCAATACAGTGAATTGATTCAAAAAAGTAAGAAATTGAAAGTGGCCCGGATAATCTTGTCCAGAATTCTGAAAATCACTTGCAAACGGAAAATGACATTTTGGAAACAACAAGGCTAGCCGTCCAAGTATGTAAAAATTGTATGAGATATCCTTTAGCTTTAAGAGATAATTAACCACGCCTATATGCGAAACTGAGAGGCACGAAGGATAATGCTTAGCCTTTGTATTGACCTAACTAGCACTAGGCTCTTTAGAGAGGATCGATGTTTGTTAGTAATTTGAATTGTAAAAATCTCTGTTAAATGTAAAGGTAAATGGTTTCTGGTTTTATAATTAGGAAGAGATCAAATAGAAGAAATTGATAGTAAAGCTTAGATGTTCAGCTAGATGGCAGGGTAGATTAAAAAAGAAAGAAATATGGAGGTAAGGAAAAATTCATTCACTGAATGGGAAGAACTTGAAATACTCGGGCCTAAATCTCGACATTAAATCATAATCCTGTTTTATTGAGCAACAATAAAGAACAATTCCAAGATTAAGGCCCTTCAGGACCATTTGGCTTGTCTCACATGTTATTTAATTTCAAGCAACACTTCCCACCCTCTCTAAATTATTTAATCCGTTTCTTTCTGCCCCTCCTCTTTTCTATTTGAATTGAATTTCCAGTCTGACTTTAATAATCACTCCATCCAAGTAATTAGCAAATATCATTCCTTCTTCAGACATTTCACATTTTGAGCGTTTTTCGGTACGTTCAAATACTGAAGTGGCTGAAATAACCGAATTCTCTCATATAAATCATCTCTTGCTTTCTGAATCCACGTGGCTTTTCGAAAGGAATCCAGTTGAGAATCTGAAAGCCGAATCACGTCGTAAGATTTTATTGAAATTTCATTTGCTTAAAATCTCGTCAAAGAATTACTGAGAATTTAAGAAGGACGCATTGTTCAACGAACAATTGAACTACCTAGTCAATAATATACAATTAGCAACTGCACAAAAAGAAAACCATCCAATAATCGTTCCTTCAAACTCTACTTAGTTTTGAATAAAATCATTGCTAAAGTTTAGCAGCAAATCATTTTATAATACAAAGTAATGACTAATATTTAAAAGGCAATTGTTAATAAGTTTTTCGGAGGAAAATGCTACCACTTTCTAATAAATTCGTGATTCCGTTTGATATCGTAATCAGTTTTCGTGACGAAACCAATGAATAAACAGTTTTTCGTTCATTTTTGATTCATTTGACGGCTTTGAAGTTTTAAATTAGTTTTTAAACCTGTTGGAAGTAATTAGTACAGGTAACAAGTGCAATGCAGGAAATAATTAGCAACTGCTGTCCTCAATCGTCCGCAACAGAAAACGTCAAATTTCCAGGTGTACATTTAGAAATGCAATAAGGTATTTCAGTCTTCAGTCAACAAGTTCATTCCGTAATTTATAACTGCGATTGAATTGAAACGTAATGGAGCAGCGGGAATTCAATATTTTGGCAAGAGAAGAGAAAGCATTCATCAAATTAGATATCAAAAGTTTCATTGTTCCATTTCAGAACTTAGCCTAGATTTGAAACATTTAGACCTCATTATCATCTCTTTCTAATTTGAACCACTATTTGGTACACATCCATTCTTGGCCATACACATCTCTTCCTAATTTCAAAAAAATTTTTTTCAACTGTGCTAAAATTTGTTGAAAAAAGAATTGTTATCAACGTGTCATTTGCATGAAATGATCAAGTTTGAGGTGGTGTTATGCTTTGAAGTCTGATTTTCACTTTTTTATAAAATATAAATATTTTTCCTCACAATACTTTCCAAATTTTTGTACGATAGCATAAAAATTTTTCATAAAAAAATAAAAATTACAAAAAATATTCGTCTCTGTTTATTCTATTGAACGGAAGAAAAAATTTTTGGAAATTTTTTTCTTAAAAAAAAAAAAAAATGAAATTTAATTTAATATCTGAGATATTAACACATCACGAAATGATTTTTTATGAGATGACAGCTGCTAGAAAAGATTGATATTTTTTTCCAAAATTCATATCAATTAAAGTTCGTGAGTTTTCAAACTAAAACTTAAACCCTAGAAGCTTGCTCCCAAGCGAGTTTTTTAGTTAAAATTAAGAGGCAAATTTTCAGTAAAACTTTTAGTGGAATATGTCAATGGAAAAATGAAAGTATTGATGGAAAACAATCAGATTTTCAAGTTATTTCTCCTTGATTTAAAATAATTTTATTTCAATTCACTGTAAATTTTATTGTCACTAAGTTATGTTCAATTTAAGGAAATGAGCAAAAAATTTTCCATTTCAAAAATCAAAATCACGAAGCCAGATAATTCCATATATATATATGGCAAGCAATACTAGAAAGGCTGGAATTTAAAATAGAACATAAAAACTGTTAACGAAGCAGTTAGGAAACTTCAACGTATATTATTTGAAATTGAAATTATAATTGCATTTATCGCTTAGTGATATAGTACAATAAGTTTATACCTAGGTCAGATCAACTTTCAAGAAGCTAGAAATGAGCAAGCACATTTTAAACTTCATCCCAAATTCACACCTGCAAATGAAGGCAATTAAAATTTTTCTAGTAAATGTCACTATAATGTTAAGGAATGCAGAAACAAGCATTTCAGCAGGAATAATTTTTGCTTGATAGATTTCTTCTATTCATATCAATTTCAGAATATGCACTTGTTATTTGATGAATTAAAGCATCAAGGTATTATATTCGGAAATATTTCACGGTAGTTAATAAGAAGCGAAAGAAATATAAAATTACGAAAATTTCTATAAATATTTGACAAATAGGGAGATATTTTTATTTTTATGCATATGTTAAAGAGTTCACTAAAAATGGTAAACCTGAACTTAAGCATTGCTAGAACTTCCTAATAATAGGGAAGAAAAGATAGAAGTGATCAGAATTGGTAGAACCAAAGAAAGTGACAGGAAAATTTCCCTCAGATGAAAACATTAAGAAAGCGGCTACCGATGAAATTAGCTAATCATGCCGAATGTTTACTTCATTTAGTAAATGTATGCATCCGATTTCGAAAGTTTGTCACGTTTGAACCAACTCGGCTAAGAAATTCCACTGGGACCACTCTTGGCCAAAATACTTTAACATCGATTGTTCGAACTTCCATCAATAAGAAAATGTTTAGAAACTGTAAGACAGTAAAGAAAAATGATAATAGAAATAGCTCAAAAAAATTTATCCTTAGACAAAAAAAAAAGTAAAAATATCGGCATTACTGGACTGATATTGAAGCGTGGGAGTAATTGTTTTATCTATTGGAAACTTAATTAAATATCACAGCTGTCATAGAAAATACAATTTTATTATGGGCAAAAAATTTCTTATTCAATAAAATAATGAAATTTATGAGAGATTATTCCGGTCCGGACGTTGAAGTGATATTACTATAGCATATGGCATAATTAGCAGCTACAAGTAAACTCGAAGTTACAGGTATTATGAATTGCCGGCCATGTAAGTATCAGCTTCAACGTTCCGACCAGAATAATCTCTCATAAATTTCAT
>PQVD01001472.1:0-27613 GCA_003012265.1 Setaria equina
GTTAGTGCAAAAATAAATGCGCCCTCCGAATGAGAATTTCAAAGTCTACAGAGATATTTTGTCAATTTACCATAGGAAACTCGAGGTAAATTTACCATAAAATTTAAGGAAGATTTTCTGGAAGGATGAAAGATGACATAGATGGATATGGCAGATGAGGCAAAACTTTGTGCTCCAATTAATTCACCTTTCGAAGTACCAGTTATCCATTGTGTGACGGGGTGGCATAGAGAGCCTTGGGGATGAATCTAAGAGGTTTGTGTCAACGGGTGCAGGTGAAGATATTAGAGTTTCAGCGGAATCCCGTCGAAAATCGATGCTTATGTACTTCTCGAATGCAGTGGCTCGTTAGGAATCAGTAGAGAATTGCAGTGAACCAGACTAGTAGCAACCTCCAAATGATTATCGTTCTTTTTGAAGTTCCGCTTTGCGAAATGCTCTGAAGCTTTTTTCTTCTTCTGATTGTTGTCATATATATATATAATTCACTTTTCATCACACGTCATTATCCAACCTCAAAATTTGATCCATACAATCAGATAGGATATCCGGCTGCTACTGTCCCCATCTTCAAGGCTCTCCTTATCCTCAAGATACCGTTCGTTCGCAGTTTCTAAACCAACTGTGGATTGATACCGCGCTTTGATTCTGCTATTTCACCCCTATTCAGTTTCAAGTGAATTTACACTTTGACCTTTTTATTTTTATGCTTATTTTTTCTAATATGCAGGAAAAACGTAAGAAAACTAAGCATTGAAATGTCATAAACAGCAACAGTTATTTGAAAGTATTTCCCAATGGAAGACTTTAAGTTTGACAATAAGAAAGTTCTTTCTTTTTCATTAATGATTATTTTTCATTAACCTGATCTATTCCATAAAACAATCAACTGTCAATTGGCCAAAAGTTTCACTTAATATCCATCCCACTGCAATCTATTTCCAGAACATTTCATTCATTTAATAGATGAATAGCTTTCTATTCTGAAACATTCTTCACTTGCAGCCATTTATTTATTATTACAAATAAGTCATATTCCACGCATTCATTAAGACGTTCATGAAAGTATTCAATTTTGAAGAATCAAAAAATTAAAATGATCACTATAGATTACATTAAGAATCATTTGGAAAGAATGACGCCAGAATGTTAAGAACAGCGAAGTAATAAACACGACAATGGATAGTAATGAAACGAACACACAATCAAACCAGGTAAAACCAAATTTTCTGAAAAGTTACTAGAAGCCACAAAATGTAGATTTCATGAAATTATGACTTCCACTGACTGCTCTTGCAAAGGATTTGCGAATTCCATAGGAAATGTGAGCCAAGATAAAATCAGTGAAATTTGTTTTCCAGGCGTTCGGAATAGGCATGAAACTGAGAAGGTTGATAAGTTTAGACTATTTGCAAAAAGAAGGCTAACTCTTATTTAAAAATTTTGTAGAGAAGAGAATTATTTGAATAAAAGGATGATTCTCATTCTTGTTAAAAATAAACTAATCTGCGGAAAAAATTTCCTGTCATGCTGTATGACTGATGAACAGCGTAATAAACTTTAATTAACGTTAAAGATACTATAATTGAAAAGCTATTTCAGATCTATAATTGAGAAGCTATTTCTCAGATCTGCAAAGAGTAGTCGAATAGAAATTGAATAGTCATTCCGGAATAACAAATGTTCCTTTCTGAATCTATCAAACTTCAATCTTATATCAACAATAATCATAAAATAAAGCATTCGATACGTTTTCAAAAAAAAAAAAAAAAATTTTATGCTCTCAGTCACTGCAACGAAATGAAGAAATTCTTCTTCCAGTCATTTTTTCCCCTGTTTTGAATAATTTACAAATACTTTGCTGTGCTTTCTAAAATTACCTTATAATAGATTTTAGATCTGAGTAGCTTGTAAAAAGACTTAAATTTTACAATAAAATGAGCTTTTTTTTTTTTTTTGAAAATTTGGATGATGGAGTTTTGTTTTTTGAAATATTGACATATGAATGGAGTTTTATTTTGCTGGAAAGTTTTGTTCCAGACGCCCCTTCTAAACTCTCTTCGAAGCAACATTCCGAATTCTGGGGAATATCGACCAACCAACACGGAGCTTCTAACTCGTCAAGAGCAGTCCGCTCAAAGTGGATATTCAGGTTTGGTTTTCAATTTCTGCTGCCCGAAAAATCCCACAAAGAAATTTTGAACTGGTTAGTTTTACTTATTCAACTATTTCGTTTCTTCTGTAAATTTAAATTTTTTTGCAAGGGATCTGCAAGAAAATACAAGTCTCATCTCATACTTCATCCTAACACTTTTGCTAGCATCCATTTCTGTGCCATGACTACTTAGCATTTTTATAGTGTGCTTTTTCTCTTTCGATTTGTATTTTCTTGAAAAATAATGTTTCTTAAAAAAACCAATAAACCAATAAGTTCCGAAAAGTCCTTATATTGCGTTTTAGTGATTTGACTATCTGTTCAATGCACTAAGCTATATTTAAAAGTTACGCTTTTTCATCCCTTATTACGTTAGTAGCGAAAACCTTTCCTTGTAATACCTCATGAAACTTATTTTCTCTCAATTAAGAATTTACCTGTTTATTTGAAGAAATGAGTTATAGGGAAAGATTTCGAAATTCAATGCAGATTCATAGATTTAGATTAAATTTATTCTTTTCACCCATAATTTTTTTTTTTTTTGGCAAATGAAACAGTTTACGACGCTGGAGAGTTTTAAATACGAAACAAGTTTTATACTGTATATCAAAATCAACTTTTCAGTACATTCTTTGAAGGAAATTAGAAACACTGTTTTAAAGAATTAATTAATCGAAATATTGTTTTTGATAAATAAATTACATTGGTATGTATAAATTTCCGCACTACTTACTTCATCTAATATAAGCTATAATTGAAAACTTTGTCACTGACTTGATTCAGTCTCTTGTATTTCTTATAACATTTTTTCAAGTTATTTTTTTCAATCAAGACATTTAAAATAAAAAAATATATTGAAAAAATTGTATTGTTTTAAATTAAACTGTTGGAACTGACCCCAGCTTCTCTAGTTACGTAATGAGAATAAGTGCCGATTACTCAAACAGTGTGTTCCTTTTTTTTCTTCTGTGACTGGCCAAAAAAAAATTTTTGTTGACATGCTAAACTGGCAACACAATGACTTTTCACCCTTCCCATTACCGTAGCAGCTTAAACCGATATCATATCTCAACATGAAAATTTTTGAAGAAACAAATTTTTTTGTTTGGGAAAATCAGAAATATTTATTCTATAAGGCACCTAGAGAAGAGTACTTTTCAAAGTTTTGTTTTTGTCACAAAATATATTATTTTCACATGAAATTTTTAATTTCAATAAATACAGCTCACATCTGTTTTAAGTGCAGTGTTTCCGAACATATCACTTACCAACAAGTTTTGCAGAGCAGAATCAGAGTCATTCAACAGAATCAGCTGACAACGACCCTTTACCGTCATCACCAAGCAATGAGATTTACCTGTCCGCGGATAATGATTTTAGACGTGATAGTGTTCCGAGTACTGGTGCCGTTCATGACAGTGGAATGCATACAGGACGAAACATCAAACGTAATGGCACACTGCCGAATTTATCAAAAGGTTCATATTTTTGTTTCACTTTTCATAGTGCTATTTAACTCATTTTCAACGTACTCTGATGAGTTGCTTATCAGTTTTCCTTCCAAACGCTTTGCGTATTTTCGATGCTTTAATGCTTGATTTCAACTTACTTCTTTTATGTTCCACTACCGATTTCATGAACAGTTAGGTTTTTAAAAATAAAATAATGTCATTAAACAAATAATATCTTTGGTTATTCATAATTTATACATCGAATAATAATGCTAGTAAAAAATCTCTTCCAAAATTACATATTTCATTGTTTGATATATTTTACAACGCAATAAAGGTAATGATGACTCTTTCAAATTAGTCAGAATTGACACAAATATTGGAGAATAATCCCTACGATAACTCCAGAACTGCACCACATTGCTAAGTATATTTCTCAGCTTCATGTAAGTAGCAAAAATTTTCCAACTTTATAGAACTTAACTATTAGTTTTCTCCACCTTCATTGATTATTAAAGGAAGTTAAAAGATTGGTGATATAACAAGGCCAATCGAAGTTAATTTCATCAGCTTCTTTTTTGCTAATTGTTTTTTACACAAATCATTCTCAAAAGCTGCGAAATATTTTGCACTGTGAACTGAATTGTAATGAAAGTGTGCAATATTTTATTTAGTTTTTGAGATTAGATTCAAAAGCTTATGCCTCATAATTTACATAAGTGAATCTGCGATGTGTCATAGCAAATATTTCTTTGCGTTGACGAAGGCGTACGAAGGCATACGCTTTCTTAATTAATATTCATTTGGTAATGCTAATGAAAACAAGAAGATGCTGGTGTTTTGGAAAAAAAAACTAAGGAATGCTAGGAACATGGCTAAACTACATTTAGAAATTGTGGCAAATATAAGAAAAAGGAAGTCTGTAGAGCTAAATTAACAAATTAAGAAAAAATTAGCAAGATGTACTGTTGTTGTTGTTGTTCGTGAAGCCAGAATTGATGGTCTATCATTTCGAAATATTTATCAAGTACAGACTGTAATTCCCACTTTTATTCTTTTTGTGAAATTCGATATCCTTGCTTAATAAATGTAAAAATGATGAAATTTTAAGAAGGATAATAATTCGTTTAAAACATTAGCAAAATGTTAATTAGAATTAATATAGTTGTGGACTGGAGCGAAATATCTAGCAAAATTTTTCAAATAATTGTGGTTAAATTCAATAAAAGAAAATCGATTGATTTATTTGTATCACGATAACTGTATATATCAATAAGATATTTCAAACTTTTTGCATTTTCTTCAAAGTAAAAAACAAAGTTTTATGGAATAATTCAGAGAATTTGTGCCATAAACTTCATCTAATGTCTATGCAAGCTCGTACTCCTTTACCTTTTCCTCTTCCATATTCCTTGATGAACATACCACTGTTGCAGATCTGGAATCTACCTATCTATCACTCCTTCTCGCATCTTTTTTTTGTTTAAATAATCTTTACTTGTGATTTTCTTCGTCGATATTTACTAAACGGTTGAAGATTGGGTAATAAAAGTTTTGAAAATTAATCATTTTACTGTTAGAAATTTGTTTTACATCCATTTTGAGTCCATTGAAACGATTGATTTAACTCTTGCATTTTGCAATTGAACTTTCAAAGTGTCATATTTCTTTCGTTCTAGAAAGTTAAATGTTGAAGTTATCACCAAACACCCAGCTGGACTTGGGAAGAACTAGAAAGCCTAAAATTCTAGCGAATGAGAAAAAGTAGAATATAGAGTGTAGGAATTATATCAGTTTCAGTAGTTCCGGAAATGTGTGTTCAATAATAAAAATTGTCTTCTTAGTAGAAAAACAAATGTAAAATTTTTGATGAAAGTCGGTTCCATTTCATTGTAATTTATAATGTGGATATGTTAGTCAGCCTAGCAGAAATATAAAAATACTGTTGACTTGGCCAACTATATCGTTTGTAAAAGATGAATTTTCTAAAAGATGGATCGTTGACAAGCGAATATCAATTCTATTTTTGTTTCACTGCTAAAGATTCTTCCTAATAACGTGTTATTAATGTTTAACTTTTTCAGATGCTTTATCACTGGGACATCACGGACCGTTTTTGCAGAACTATCTGCAGGTACCGCAGTCTCTACGATGTGGTCGATCTAGTTCCTCAATTGCTAGCATGCAGTCTGACTTAGAGTCGTGTATGGGAGATACGAATTTTCAAAATGATTTCATTGAATCCAAAGTCATCGGTTTGTGTTTACTTTTATTTTTTCTTCCAGTATTTTTCAACCCAAAAAAATACTTTCAACTTAAGCTTTTCAACCCAAAAAAAAAAAAAATTATCCAGAAGAATACAACTATTCTTAATAATAACTTATTTGGAAACGTTTAAAATATGCTTTCAGATTGTAGGAAATTGAGGTTGGCTTCTTTGGACTTTCATTCCTTTGCTAGAAGGCTTTTAATTGAATTTTAAACGTTTTTTTTCATCTTACTCTGAAAGTCATAAGTGACACCTTTTAAATTATTCAAAAATAAAAAAAGAAGCCCAAAGATGCGTCCTTTCTTTCAATTTTCTCTTTTAGACTTAATTTACTTTTTAATCAAAGATGAAGTGATTGATCTGTTCTCTTATATGTCTGTTTACTGTTCACTTTATTCCTTGCTTGTTTAACCTCCTTAATAGATTTTCCTCACAGAGATGGCTATTACTTCGTTTAAGTCTGCAACTAATTCATCATCAAAATGTGTTCAAGTAATGCGATATTTTTATTTTTCAAAATTGTTGGAAGTAAAAAACAATATTTTACATGGTGTCTGGAAACTTAGAAATTTTATCAGCCCACAGAAACTTTTTCTGGCCTTAATGGTCTATTCAATTTGGAGTCAAATTACGCATCTCAACCGTGGCGCCATATTCGTTGTTGCGAAAGTATTGCGCTTTTTACGTTGACATCTTGAATGATTCCTCAGTCGAGAAGCTGGAGATGACGGAGCACCTGATCTTAGCATTCAGAAGTAGGAAAGCTGTGGTGCGGAAGGAATCTGAGTCTCATCTGTGTCCGACTACTTCGATCCCTTTTAGAGTAGTAGAAGGAATGGATGGATTGCTACAGCAAATTGTTATCTCAATAGAGATTCATTCATTCTCTCCGAAGCATCAGTTTTTTGACAGTTACACTATCCTTAGGCTATCACCACTTTTATATTGAAAAACAAACAAATCAATCAAGCAATCATTGACAGGCCTCTTGCCAGCTTCATTCTCTTAAACATCCCTTCGCAAATATTTATCATTCGATTCGATTCACTTTGCTCGCTAAACAATTCTCCATATGTTCTTTCTTGTCTAACTAATACAAGCTAGTGCCTAGTTTGACAGCCTAAATTGCTGCAGATTATGAGGAAGAATGTCTTGTACAACATTAACATAAATGAAGGAAAAGTAGCACAGGCTATTCGCATTCACATTTTAACATAGTACGGGTAAGTTTTCTGGGAATTGAAAAATAACATACAATCCTCTAGTAAAATCTAAAATATTTCATTTTTTGCTCATTGCTGGATTTAGAAGTACAGGTATAAGAAATTGAGATAGCAAATGAGAACTACTGAATGTCGCTTAAACAGGACTAAAGATAACGTGAAGAAATGTACAATATATGGAGATTTATAGTGATAACTTCACAGAGAGAGAGAGAGAAGTTTGCTTTTGAGGGCCAGCTGTGATACCAGGGAGATAACTCAATATATTCAAGAATTTGAAATATCAAGAGTGATGCATCATTGACGGAAATGTTTTGTTCATTTCTTATAACTGAGCTGAAGTGCCATCACTGTTTGAAAGGAAAAATTCGACATAGTAGTTAATGCAAATTGTTATTTTTTGTCGTGCTACTTCCAAGTTCTACCAATCGATCAGTTATTAGTTTGTCTGATTTTTGTATTTTATTGGGATCTTCTGTAAACTGCAGGAAAATGGATTTTATTTCTGACGAATTGGAACGGGTTGAAACAGCTGTGGTTGGGTACTGGTGAGCAACCAAACCATTTGGTTTAGAATTATACGATCTTTGTGATTCAAAAGAAAAACATCGTTAAATTTTAAGCTCTCTTTACAACCTAATTTTCTTTCGTTTTCTTAGAACTAAGTCGTAACATTTTTCATCGTTATTCTATCTTCCCACTTGTGAACCAAAATTTACTGAGAAAATAGTGGAGATGAGCAATATCTTTCAAAAAAACAGGACAGAATTTGTAATAAATGAGATATATACGTGTACACGTGGAAACGTGCATTCTTATGCCTACTTATATACTTATATTTTCGAGACGTATAATTGATGAATCTGAAAAAGCTATTAAATACGGAATACATTTGGCCCGAGGGATCGAAATTGAGAGTAAAAAGTCAGAAGTGGAGAGCTATTGGTGCTTCTGGATTCTTGCAAGTCATTCACAAACTTGCTCGTTATTTCTTTTTCGGTAAAACCCAGCCAGAGTTATTCACCCCTTGGGAATGAAAACTCTTCAAATATTTTTCGAAGCAAAAGCTACGACGGGAAACATCTCATCTAATATGTATGTGCATTTATTGTTAGTTGATTCTAAGTGCTTTCTGGCAGTTTTAAATTGGTAGACTTTTTGATTTTCTTGAACGACCAATCCTTTTACCTAAATCTCACTAATTTTGCGCATGTTGTTTTCTTTTTACATCAAATTTGATTTTAATTTACCCTTTCATATTATTCATTTTTTTCTATCTATAATGAAGCACATAAATAATACATTTTATGCAAATCATTTTTCTGAGAACAGGCAAGTATTTTTCGTAATAAATTATGAATATTTCAGCATATATTTGGTAATTGAGCAGTCACTAATGTTATTAAATGGAGAATTGCTTAAGGAATTGATCAAAAAGTCTTTTTATATCAGCAACAAAATGAGAGAAGAAATATTGAGATGTAATTAATATTATCAAATAATATATAATGAGAGGCGCATCTATTTATGTTCCTGATATAGAAGGAAGACAAAAGCCAAGTATCACTGCGAATTTTTTCAACCGGTCTAAATATGCATTCCTTTATTAAAGAACGAATAAGAATGATTAATCAGATGACTTTGAGAAGACTTGTCTATTGATTTGGAGAATTTGAAATAATGAGGCATTCATTATGGAAACTATTAATAGACTGTTTGCTTGCTGTGACAAATTCAAACTTTGTGGATCAGCTAAGTTTTCAAATTGTTCACTGAAATCACATTACATGACTACTTTAGTGGTCGTATTAATATCTGTCATCCATAATTCATTCCCACTGCATTCCAAACTTCTGAAGAACTCTCATTGACCTTTTAAGGTTTAACCTTTGAACTCTTCCGTAATAAATTTATTCGATTTTTGTTTTCCGAACATAGTGAATGAAAATTATCATACTTCAAAAGAAGAAAAATGAATGAAGGATAGTCTCGTTTCTTCATTCTTTATAACGTTCTCTTTCTTTCCTAATAGAAGCAAAGGATGATGTTTCATCCTGGGATTACGAAAATTGCTTATAAAAAATCAAATTAACTATTGAAGCGTGCTCTTCTTCAGGCACGCGAATATTTCCAATATGTGTGGGCAGGTTTAATGCTATTTTATGGGCAATATTTAGTGCAATCACGCCAAAAGTGATCGCCAAAAACATTTGTTATTCCTGTATGATGAAAAAGAATTTTTATATTATTTTTGCTTTCAAAGCTTCTTTATTAGTACTCTTAGTAAGCCTCCAGTAATTTTCAGGATATCTTAAACGAAGCTTAAGCTTACCATAGATCCTCATCTAATAGATTTATCAATGCCACAGTCAAGATTATTAGCACGTGACTCTGATGGAATTATTTAATTGATTTTGAAAGCCAATCCAACTGGTTTCAGCATCATTTCGCATAAGCTTGGTGATTTCAGAGTTATCAATCATTTATTGAGTTTGGAAAATAAATCACTGACAGAATAGAAGTTAGAAGTTCCATTTTTTTAAAATATATCTTCGTTGACAGTCTATCTCATACTAATATAGCATAGCTTTCCACTTGTTTATCCAGTTTCATTCTCATCCTTCTGCTACTGATATGATTGTTCAATTTGTATAGGGCTTGATTACTTTACATTTTAATTACATTTATTACTGTTACTTAGTTTTTCCCTCATCTAGCAAGTACTGATGAAAAATAAGTGTAAATAAACAAAAATTGTTATGTAACAAAATGAAACATCGAACTAGATGTCAGGAAAATACAATTAAATTTATAACATAGAAGATTTTAGATTTTATTCTATGACACAGAAAGTTTCGAATTGCTTAGCGCTGTGAAGCGAATAATTTCAGAAAATCGATAGATTTTCTCTAGCTTTCAAAATTTAATGAAGCTCATTAATTTGCTCGATGCATTTACCTTCACAGTGGCTTTTCTTCCTAAGTGATGACACTACTTCCCTTTTTCATCCATTTTTCCATGTCTTCGTTATCACGAATGTATTGCATTAGCATTGGTGCAGTATTTTTCGAATTACTTAGATCCTCCAAGCATTTTACAGTGATCGAAATCTTTACTAGCACTTACTTCCGTCACGCCACCAATATCTCTTAACGAAAGGAGACTTGATTTATTTGCTTTCATACCTCTCCCAATCAAAAAAGGGACTTTAACATAGGAATCTATTTCTGACAATTAGGTGCATATCTGTTATCTCTTTATCCACTATCACTGACCTCACTTCCTTCTATCATTTCAATTCTTCAACCAGTCTAAGCACTGATTTTCTGCGGTGCAATGTCTGCGTGACACTGCCATTGAAAGTTATGCGTCTCAAAAAACTGCTTTGCATGCTTACATGCCTTCGTATGGCTCAGCAATTAAGAAGATGGCAGATGGAATGGTACTAGTTCACAAGACTCGAGTGGAGAGTATTAATCTAACTTATAGCTCACTTTGAATATCGTTGGACAGAGCAAGATAGTTGCCCTTGTTTGCGTGAGGAATATTAGGGAATACATCAGCTTTTACATCATTCACCACGGCGGAAGTTAGGCCAAGAAAATTACTGAGTTGGGAATTTTCCTTCGCTATAAGAAGCTTTATAGTTTTTAGAACTTTCCGGATTTTTAGTAATTTTTCGCAGTGATTTCAGTAGATTCAGAGTAGTAATAGCTTGGTATAAACTGGAAAGAATTAATAAAAATAAACTAGTAATTCAGCTTCTGAATAGTAATTATGGTCAGTTTGTTATACTCTTACTAGTGATGTCCGAAATTCATTTCACTTCTAGTCAAGGATTACAGATGGCCGACGTTGATGCATTCCAAAGACAATACATTTGCTCTGCCTATTAAAATCATTACTCCGAAAAGTTCATTCCCTTCGATAAGGTCTTTACAACTCTCTAAAATACTTCAAAGACGCATCAAAGAGGAGAAAGAGTGGCTGATGACATCAGGCATTGCTCTCTTCACTAGCAATAAACAGAGAGGTCTGTAGGACTGTGTGCATTCAGATTCGGATTGTGCGACAACCGTTTGCTTTCAAAAACAAACGACCAGCGTTCGAAATTACTACTGACTTCAAGCGAAGCCCACAAGCTCTCTTGGGACTTTTCCTATTCAGTGGATCTGCCAAGAATTATGTAAAGCAACAACAAGTTTTAAATTTTATGATATTGTATTCTGTCGCTAAACTTTCCTCCTTACTTCTTAATTTCTCTAGCCCAAACATTAAGTTTATTTGTTATTCAAGCTGAAAACCTAAAATCGTTTAAACTAAAGACAATGAAAAAGAGGAAGTTAGTTTCCTTTTAGTTCTTTCATCGTAAGGAGACTTTAGCTAATACAGCGGTAAAGCGGAAGTTAATTATTTTTGCTCCTCAGCTGCACCGCTTAGAGTCAAGGTTAGATGAAATAAGTAGCTGTCTAGAAATAGTACTTGTCTTCAGCTTCAGCATGAAACAGCTGCCCTGAAAAGTCTTGCATAATCTTTCCGAATATACAGCATTAAAGGTCCGAAAGTTCACTATTTCGTCCGCATGCTGGATGTCTCATGCAACCGACGACGGAAGAACGGAAACTTCCCTTCCTCTACTACTTCTTTTTCCGTTTCACAGTTACGAATGACGTTAGACAGCTTTAAGAAGTCACTTTATCCTACTTGCATAAACTTAAGTGGAGAAATTCTAGAAAGGAGGAAGCTCTCAAAATTTCTCAACGACGAAAAACTTCCCTCCTCCATCCTCGGTGGTCACAGTTCGCACCTTTCGCATTTTCACTTTTTATCAATAAATCTGTCACTGTTCTTTTTTTTTTTATCTTACGGTAAGTTACTACATTAGGCTTGAAAGAGGGTCAACCTCTTTGTTGCTCCTCCCTTTTCCCATTCTATAATTCATTTTCCTCATATATATTAATCTGATCAGTAGGAGTAGCAATTTTAACGACTAATTAATTTGTGTAATATCATTTTCTAGGAGATGGTAACAATCAGCAAAGTTGAATGCTACTGATGGAACCAAAAAGAGTTATATTTTTGTAAAAGAATGATAGATTTGCTGGCAACCTCACTCTCATCTAATCCTTTAAAAGACATTTGCAATGCACCAATTCTAATTGTCCTGTTTAGTTTTTTTAAAGCTTCACTATTAATGTTTTTTTTTTTTATGTTTAGCTTTCAACAAGGCAGGTAATATTAGAGGAAAGGTCTTCAAAATTTCATCACTCGATGATATTTTATAATAGAGAAAGATTGCTCGTATGCCACATTTTTTATTAAAATTAAATGAACTTAGAGAGGTTATATATTTGCAAAGTTTCTCCTTAATAATTATATAAAGAAAAGGAAGAAAAACGCAGGATTGATGAAAATTGAAATGATATCCATGTGGGAATAGCCAAAAAACTACTTTACAAATTTTTATATAAATTCTCAAAATTGACTAGGGATTAACAGTCAAACTACCTTCAAATATTCTGTTTGAAAAATGAAGAAACAGATTCGATTTGTCGGAAAGATTTCGAGTGCAAAAACTTTCCAGTAAGTTATCAGGAAATCTGCTTTGTAGTCAAGTAATTTTGAAAAGCAATAACAAAGGAGTGAAAAAATATGTATAAATGATGTTCAAATATTCATGCTCTTCTTCGATCACCGGTCGCTCACCGTGATCATAATATTTCCTAGTGGAAAGTTTTGCAAGTTGTACCTGAATTTATTCCAACTCTCACCATTGTCTTCATAAATAATTTTCTTTATCACCATTCAGGAAAAATAGATAAAAATTACTCATTGTCTCAAGTTGTGTAATTTTTCCTCTCAAATGATGTTTCGTTCTCTCCAACTTTAATTCTAAGCTTTTCAAAGCAATTAGTTGAATTCCCATTGGCTGCACTGCATTCTTAAATGATCTGAACAATTTTCATATTTCGTTAATCTCTATCTTGAATTTTTATCCTCTTCTCTGCTATTTCCATCCATTCTCGGATTATAAAAGTGCAAAAATAAGAAGAAAACAAAATTCTTTCCATCTTCACCTCGCTTTTGATTCAATTTTATTTAATTGGCTATTATTATTTTTCACTGTCCTTTGTAATCATTTCATTAATAAATTTGATGTGATAGAAAATTAACCAATAAAAATTCAAATTAGTAGAAGTCTAATCTGATATTTTATTTTTGAAATTAAAATAAATTTCTAAGAAGATTCCTAAACTTAGTGGACCACTTAACATTTTTATTTATTAAAAACGGGAAAGTGCATTTATTTAAAATTTGCAGAAAACAAAGTACACACATTTATATGCCACTCATTTTCGATTTTTTATTGGCAAGACACTTTTTTTATACTTTGGCCATTTTATTTCTCTATTCAAGCATCTCCATCCATTCTATCTGTGATCAAAAGCAGTTGAGCATTTGTTCTGAAATTTTACTTATTTTTGAAATGCAATGATAAATAACCTCTAACAGTAAAGTATTTTCTCTTATCAAAATTCCCCCGTAAAATATTTCCATTTCTTTTAAATGATATTCAAGTTAATGAAAAAAAGAATACATAACTTCTTAAATTTAAATCTTTACTACTGAAATCATTAAAGCACCCTATAAACATTAGCCATGGAATTATTAATTTTTGTAAAATAATTCACATCTAATACTATTCACCAAGCTACAAAGTCTTCTAATTGTGTTTTATGTATGAGGTTAAGGTTAAAAATTCAATATTTATGAGAGCAGTGGGATATTGGATCATTTATATGATGTTACCGCTCTTCGGTAATGAATTTACAAATGTAATGATAATTTTATTATTAATCAAGCAGCAGCAGCAGCAAATATTACTTGAGGATGATTAAGTTGTATTTTATCTTGAGGGAAAGAGCGAGAAGATTACCGACCCACTAGCATTTTCAGATGGATGATTTTTTTAAACTGCTCTTAATGAATTTTCAGCCGAGAAAATTAGCAAATAGCAGTCGTAAAAAATCTGATTTACAATTGTTTCTTGACATAAGTAATGACGAATTCATTGAGCTTCTGTGCAGGGTGTAAAGCATACCCACCCATCGCAATTCACATGTCAATTGGCACATCCTCTTGATGTGTTGAACAATCTGCTAGTTAGTTCCATGCAGAACTTCTCCCTTAGTACTCTTCTTAGAACCATTAAGCTCAATTCTTGTTTACTTACTTTGGATTGTTGATCAGCGGACACTAAAGCTGTCATCCATTTCTAGCTGCATATTGAGACAATCCCAATTTTATAGGTTTTTTTTAGAGACATTCCAACTAAGAATTAATTGAAAACAAAAATTTATCATCCCCTCTACTCTTTAGTTTTAAAAAATTTATCAAAATCCAATATCTGTTCCACTTTCACATCTTTGACTTCTTTATTTATAGTTCTGGAGATTTTGTAACTTTTTCAACTACGATTAACAAGCGCTTAAAATTCTGATGCATCAGATCCTAGAATTATGTGAAATCTGCTTGTTTTCCTGAAAAATAATAAATTTCATTGAACGTTACAATCGTACTTTTTCTAATTCAAATTTTAAATACATATTTGCAGTTTCAGTGAAAAATGGAAAAAGTGACTCGAAAGAATTTTATTTGTGTATGAACAGATTTGCGCCTGTTCTGTAAGATGGTTCACTGTTGCTCCTGTAATCTGAGAATATATGAAAACTAATTTTGCATAATGTCTACAATTCCGGCTGACGAAAAAAAATTGTTACCGGAGACAAGGACTCGTTCTCGGTCATTAAAAACCGGTTCTGCCGGTGAGGATTGTAACAATGAAGTAGTGCCGTTTGTTTCCCAGACAGTTCAAATGCCTTTTTTGGATCCAGAAAAATGTGTCGAACCAATACAGTCTCGACCACTTGCTGGAGCATCTAATCGAACACCGTTAGCTAAAACATTGGCTCATAAACAATTGCGTAAATATGCTAGTGAGACATGTTTCTCATTGGAAGCCAGTAGTTCTTCAGATTTATTGCCGAAGGAAAAAGAGGTAAAGGCCACGGTCGGTAAAAACAAAATATTTTCGGTGCGACCTGTTAAAAGCATTGTCAGTGGTACAGGACTTCGAGATGGAAGTGTTCCATGTTCGCAGCATGCCAAACGTGAAGATTCAGAAGGTGAAGCAAGTTGTTCTGGAAGTGATGCTACTTTGGCTAGTACCTCAATTACTCCGATTTTACGGCACAAATCTCGACGATCCCGCCTGAATCGACCGAAAAGTTCCACACATATGTATGGAACATCTATTTCCTCAGATGCTTATAATACTCCGACATCGGCTACGCTGCCATCCATCGATTCGTTGCAACAAATCGGGCTTGGAATGGCAGGAAGCATGGAAGAACGTCGGCACAGTAGCTTTTACAACCTAGACGATGACAGCTTGCACGAATTCGATGATGAGAAAGGTAATTTATTTTAGAAATAACTCTTTTCTTAATAAGAAGGATCGAAGGCGGAAAAACGTTTTTTGGTTCGTTGGGTTGGGATTTCTCAATCAAAATTATCGCTTACTTGAAGAACAAAATAATTTAGTCTCCTGTTTCTCAATGCCTTTTTTTTTCTAAGCTTCTCTGTCTGGGTATTTAATTTCAATCATTTAATAAGATTCATACAAATCCAAGATTTCGTTAAATATTTGTGAAATTACTGAATTAACAGATCAGCAATACATGTGATATGTTTTCTAGTTAAAATTATTGACAAGGTAAAATTAACAATTTATGCTTTTAAATTGAATTTGATTTGCACGCAGTTTTAGAGTGATGTTTGTAAATCAATGAAATGTTCATAAATTGAGGTTTTAATTTTCATAATTCCAAATTTTACTGTTATTTATCATTCTGTACAGGGGCCTCATGTTCAGTAAAGAAAAGAGGATTGGAAAAGATAATTTTTATATAAAAAACATTTACTGCTGTCATGAAAATGCTTAGAATGCTTTAAAGGAAACCTTTATCAACTGGAAAAGAATAAGGTTGCACGGGTGCTTTAAAATTGAGCTAGAAAATGGCCTAGACCAAGAAGTCAGAATGAGGCTAACACATTGCTCTTTGTCTGCTGAGCCTTTAAAAGAAAATTTTTTCATGCCATTTCAAGCACTGTCAATAAGGACTAAAAGGGATTACTTCAAGGATCGGTGTGTAAGATTACATGTTTGTTTTCAAAGCAACATATATAAATTGAAATTTGGGGACTTCTTATGCAGCTCAGCAAGCTCCTTTTGTCTTAGACTTTTTTCCACAAAGGAAAGAATACTGCTATTTCAAAAGTTAAGAACTTCCGATTTATCTAACAAAAATTTACTTGTTGACTAAATTAAGTGAAAATTGAAAGTTTGTTTGAGAGGAAAAATTTAAAAAAAGTGAAAGATAAAAAATCTTTTTATGAAATCTTCGATACAAAGAAATTAAATTTTTAGCAATAGAGAGAAATGCATTTGAAAAGAGATATTTATTTAGGACGGAGCTATGGGTTCACTTCAGATACAAATCAAGTAAATCGTATCTATATTCCAACAGATATCACTGCATTAAAAATTTAGCTCATTTGTATGACTATAATCACTTCTTTTTAGATCATTCTCTCGATTCATTTGTCTTTTCATCCATTCAATTGCTATAACAAAATCTGCTGATAATCCGATAATTCATAGCTCGCTACATTAGCGTCACACCTGTTTCCGTGAATGATCACGTCATTGCTGAACAGATCTCAGAAAAAATTCACTACATCTTTGTAATAAATTAGAAATATTTAGTAATTAAGGGATGAACCGAGTTATTGGCTCATGGTTTTTCAAACCCAAATCGACTAGGGATGATAAATCGAAATCGGGACTATAAATGCAGCTAACTTGTTAGAGTCTATAGGGTATGAATTGGGTAAAGTTTTTGCTATTATTTGAAAAAATTTTTTATTATCATAATTACTGAAGAGTAATATCCAGTTTAAAGTTGATCTCATGAAGTTTTAAAGTCTTACTAGATTTTAAACTTGCTAAATTGAAATAGAATAAAGTATTTTTTGAATCAGATATTTGAATCTTTAATCCCTACCTTTTATTTCGCTAAATTTAATAAAGATGATAGAGGAGTGACATCTGTTGTGAAAATTAAATTATAGTTATCATTTTAGTAAGAGTTCAAAAATCATTGCATCTAGTTTTCCAATTGTTTAAGTTATTGTGATTGCTTAAATCAACACTCACGACACTAAAATTTATCAAGTTTCACGAGGATGTTTGAAAACCATTCTCTGGTTGATTTTTGAAAATTGAAATTTAAAAAAAAAAGTGAAATTTGATAGATTGTTAGCGCAATAAATGTTGCTTTAAGCAGTCAAAATAACTTAGATAACTGGACAACTTAAGACATTATAATTTTAACGAAAATGATGGTAGTCTTCTGTAATTCTTGTCGGCGAGAAAGATATAAATTGGAATTTCTTTTCCGCAATGGATATCTAATTTGTTTGGCTACCCTAAAGTAAGTCAGGAGCATTTTTGGGCAGAACATAGGATTGATTGAGAGGGATTTATTTATTCATAGATATATGTTGCGAAAGAGAATCTCTTCCGCTGTGACCTATTTCCTTGCCTTTAACCTTAGTACAAAAAATGAATTTTTAAGGGTTTTTTTATTCGAATGATTTTTTTCGGAATATTTATCGACTCTGTAATTCTTGCTCTTCAGGCTAGTAAAGTTGTAGTGATTATAATATTATATTTAACCCATTCTGATATCACATGAAGGAATATTTCCTAGATGGATTAAAGAACAGATCATAATTTAAAATTGAATTTAATGCCAATATTAATAGCTCTTTCAAATCAAAGCAACCTACATCAGTTTACCTGTGTGATGTGAGACTAATTATGCGCCAAACATTGTTGAAAAGAGTTGTTTAACCTGTAAACTAGTCAGAGGTTTTGCAATTTGAAAAATTATGATCGACTGCAAAAATTATTTTCACTTGAGTTGGGAAGTTCTAAAATAGTTTATTTTAGAATCTCAAATCTCATCTCAGTAGTATCCTTTTTCAAATACTCTACTCAACAAGATGAAATTTGTAGTTAAAACTTCTGAAAGCTGCATTTTTTTGCGACTTGCATTCTGACTGTTGTTTTTTCTTATTGTTTTAGGTAATCTCCTCGTAACTTGAAATCAATTTCGTTGTCTTTATTGTTATAGGTAAATATGGTCCATTTCTACTTCTATTTCTTTTTCCTTATTTGTATTGGATGGGTTGTAATTATAGTCCGTTCTTCTAAGTGTACCTAATCTCACTAAAAAATTTAAGAATTTCGTTTTGTATTATTAAAATACTTTGCAGCAATAACAATAAGCAGTCAGGGGGAAGATTTCCAAGACTTTTGTAGGAAATAAAATTTCGGGGAAATAGAACAGGGTTATATGTATGTTACATTTGTTTTAATTGCTATTCCTTCCTTCTGTTTGAAGACTTATGAACTTTCTACTTAGTATCTTTGAAATTATTTGGTTGTTAATGGAAACTTCCTTGCCTTTCAACACAATTTTCTTTTCACACTACTGTAATGATTGTTGTTGACAAACGATTTCTTGAATCTTAGCATGCTCTTGATAAGAAGCCGGGAAATTTTTGAGCCAGTCAACAAAGTCCAATGTTCATCAAGGTTGTATACTTCTCTCGTTCTCCTTCTCATATTTTTCCCTCTTTTCTATCATCCACAGATTCTTGAAGAAATCCTGTGGATACATTACGAGATGGCTGAAGACTGACGAATTAAAATGGTCGTCTCAATATTTAAGATGGTGACATAGTATCTAATTTGAGAATTAAAATACATGAAGGAGAATAAAAGATGTTTTTTGATGTTTAGTGAAAGAAAAACACTGCAAGTGTTGTAAGCCGATTAATTAAAAGCAACTGTTTCAAAATAATGATTGCAATCAAAGCAATGATTTTTCCATTCTTCAAATAAAGAGGAGCACAGTAGGATATAAATTAACATTTTACTCTTATCACAACACTGATAATATTGCTTCCTGTTGCTTGTTATCAAAAGCTAAGTGCTGTGCTTAACACTCTTATATACTCCTAACTTCATTTTACATCTCTCATTTTCCTATTGTTTTTCAATGATCTTTCTATATAGTAATGACGGCTACAGTGTTAAACTATATCATATTTATCAAACGGTATTAAGAAGCTATTACTACGTGTAAATACATCCTAAAACTTCATTGCGTTTTTTCGAAATGGATTTAGTTATTTGAAATTTCAGTAATAAATCCAGTTTAATGAGATGATGCACTTCAGCAGAGGAACGCTGGTGATTATAGGAGAAACGGAACTGAACTTTATTCGAAATGTTTTCAGAAAAGGAAAAAGTTCTATAAAGTAAAAAAAGACAGAAACTAATCGTTATCAATTATGAAATTTAAAAAAAATCAAGCATTTTTACCACGAAGATGACCTGAAATGTTTTCAATTTCTGTTTATTTACCATCTGCTTACGACTGCTATATCATTTACTGCTAGCCTTGGAATTAATATTTTTATCAACAAGCCAATTACAAAAAGGTTAATTCTTAATAAATAATGTGTCAAATCGAAAAATAATCTCTTATATATCAGCTTTTCTCATATAGTACGACACATGCATCATCTCCTAAGACAGATTCATCCTCTCAGTATGATATCAAGATTTTTAATGATTTCATTTCTTAGAGATTTTGTTCCTCAGCTGGTAAATTTTTTGACCATAATTAGTCAAGAAATTTAACTATAATAATTAGATTCTAAAGTGCTATTCTAAATTGCAAATATACACATAGATGCAACCAAACATTTTGACAGTAAATTTGAAAGCATTACTGATAGCGAGGTACTGGAATATAACATGAAGTATGATTAAATGTACTACGTAGAAAGTTCAAATTGAATACGTAATATTGAAAACATGGAGACATAGGAAAATGAAAAAAAAAAGTAGCTGTAGACACTTGGAAGAAGATATGTGAAATAGTTATTCCTGGATTAGTCAAACTAATCTCATTGAATCCTTCTTTCTGACAGAAGTTGAATGTTGTAGCTTGTGATATGGAGCCCTGTTTGATTTTCTTACCTCATGCTTATACTTGAGAATTATTTTTTCTTCCCCATCCACAAATGTTTATTACCAATACCCCAAACATTTTTTCCTGGTTGTCGCAAATTTCTTCTAAACCACTATATTCAAAAGCAGCTAATCCTTTTGCTTTCCATTCCAAATTCGCTTGACATTCTGATGTCATCACCAAGACGGTTTTTGTTAGAAGGTCACTACATCAGGTGATGTCAATGTTTTACAAAGTTCAATAAAAGCTTATAAAATTATCCTCAAAGAGGGCAATTGAATCATTCGTTTTGCCTAAATTTTTTTGGCTTAACACGGAAAAGATAAAGAGAATAGAGCCATTCGTTAACTAAAGCATAAATATGAAAAAAATATCTTGAATTCTTAAGATATTTAACATTTTGTTTCATCCAACTATTCTGAAATAAGCTTTTGTCTGATATTTTTTTACTGCCTATATACATGAAATTTCTAGAAATTCCATGCCAAAATTTCCAAGGAATTTTGTTTCATCACCTAATGGTTGGTTCCTGTAAAACTTGTACTGGAAACTTGGGCTTTGCAAAGTACTTCAAAGGCTTTAAGATACCCGGATGTTTGAAGGCTGTGAAATGCACAATAAAATGAATTTGAAAAAAAAAAAAGTATTTTGATGAATTACAATCATAAAATTTTCTGTATATTAATCTGTGCTCGAAATGCACGATGTAGTGACAGTCTCGATGATTTTGACAATAATTTAGTATAGCAAATTCTGAATCCTACCGTGAATGTACTTTTTATCTAACACAACATTTTATGCAATGCAGCTCATATCAACGAAAAACAGATGTATCTCACGCCGAATTGGCCATTAAGCAATTGTATCAAACGAACCTTATATATTCTGGTGCATCAGTATTCTCTTTTTAATAACTTGTCTGGAATACAGTAGCTCATTAGCTTATTAGAGAAATAAAAAAAAAAAAAAAAAAAGAAGATACTTCAATTCGAAGAATATCGTAGCTCTTCAAATTATGAAATTTAGTCCTATACTGGTTCGATTCCTTTACCTCAAGAAATAGTAGCCCTACTTCCACCAAAGCAGAAGCACCTGCATATTTATAACGAGCCAGGTAAATTCACGAGAGCACATTCACTTATAAAACATTATAATTCGAAAAATAGAAGTCAAATTTCTAGTTTTTTATATTTCTAAAAAAAGAATATAAGGAAGCAAATAATATATGCGTAAAATAAAATATATCACGGTAAAATAGTTACCTTTGAAATCAACAAAATGCAACTAGACAGAAGCTACATATTGGTTTATTCGGATAAACGAAGTATGATTTTTAGTAGAATAGACCACTTCAGTTGCGGAAAATTTTTTGTTAATCATTCAATCATTATTTCGTGCATAATTTAATGAAGCGGTTGCTTAATCAATTTCAGTCCTTTTATTTCTTGTCAATCACATTATCTCCTTACACATTCTCGTTTTCTCAAGAGGATTTGCAAAATTAAATGAGATGGTTCATACGAAGTTTCAGGTTTGCCTCGTCCCAACAAGCGTTAGTCTACTTTGATTTAAATGATACCAACTTAAGCTTTATCAGTCTGTAAGAGTGGATTGCCATTTGTACTCATTATAAAATGAATCAAAAATATGCTATATATTCTTTTTGCGCGTGGTATATCACAAAAAACGATTTTAGAGAAGTTGAATTTGTTGAAGTGAACGATAAGTTCGAAGATGCCATTTTTTTTTTTTTCAAGCTTGAAGCTGTTCGTTTGGTTTGAGTTTATCCAAAATAATTCCCCTGGAAAGAATTTTTCAATGCTTTGGAGATTTCATTATCAGTTCGAGGTCTTTTCTGAGAAAAAATATGGTATAAATTTGAAACAAGAAGCCATTAACAGGAAGGACAATCTTATCATTTCTATAAAATCACCTCAAGTTTCACTAAGTAATGACGTAAAATACCTACCAAAACAATTGTTATTTCTAACGATGCCACTGTAGTGAATGTAAGACCTAAACAGTAATGGTTAGATGGAATGAAGTGAAAAATAGTTGCATTAAACAAAGGTACTTTTCACTTATTCCATTATTTTCCAAAATTGAAATTTTTCCTCATTTTCCATCTGTAACTGTATAAACTTCCGCGTTATTCTGTCCTTGCAATTCTCAGTTTATCACTTTCACCAATAGAAAAATATCATGCTTCTAGTACTCCTAAATTACTTCTTATAATATGCTTGAGCAATGAATAAATCTCATGCAAGGGTTCATAAATTTAAATTTAGTCTTCTGCTATACATTAATTAACTTGAATACATTACTACCTGACTACTTTCTACGTTGATTACCATCATCAAAGCTGTATAAATGAAACATCAAAACATTTTTAATTGTGTTACTATTAAAAAGGTGAGCAGCAGTTTTCCAATTTTAAAAAACAACATTCTTATGCTGCTTAGGAAATTAAAAGGGGCTTAATTTTTTACCTTTGTCACCTTGCTTAACATTCTTATCAACCTTTTTATTGTTTCTCATCTTGCTTAACATCTTAATCAAGCTGTTTGTTTTTTATCAGCACTATCAAGTTAAGAATGGATTTCATTATGAAAACATGGGCAGTGTGGGTTCTGTTTTCCTGTTTCATTTTCCAAAATTTTTGCTTGTTGTGAGTGGTTTGTCTACGATGGTACTCAGATAGATTGTTTTGCAGATTAATTGAACGCTTGAAATAGTAATGGTTATCAGTAGCATTTAACAATGGCGCTTAAGATTTCTACGCTTAAGTTTTTTGGTTTCAGGAACATCCGTGCTATCACTGATAACTAGACATACATTTGAACAATTCAAAGATGTTATCCATACACACACATAGCATGCGTACACACGGACAAACACGCAAACATCCAAACAGATAGCCAAGTTTGTATACATAACAAGCCTGGACATGTTTTTTATCTTTTGTACAACATTTTATTCATAAGGCTGGAGTCGGACGTTTAATGAGATCGTGAAAAATCGGCACTGAATCGAAATTGGCCATAGAGCACATTGAGAATATATTTTTTTATCACTTATCACCATATCACTAGCTGAACTCAGAATGTTGTCTTAATACCTTTTTTTTTAATAATTTTGCAAACGTTTAAAAAAAAGCGTTTTAAAGACAATGATATTATTTTTAATAAATTTAATATTTTAAATCTTTCGATAAGTGTCTTGTCATCTCCTGCGGAAAAAGAAACGAAAAACTTTGAGTTCTAAAACTACTAGCAGTAACAGTCTACAAAGGGACTTATTGCACCAATAATGAGTACTCAATTTATCACCATTAGGCCTTCGGAGTTTTCGATCGTGTGATTCTAAACATGGATCAATCTATCCAAGGCTTAACTGGGACAAAAATAAGCTTCCATGCTAAAATTCATTTTCAGCTTTATTAAGCTTATGCTGATGGAAAAATAAATGATCGTACATGAACCGAGTCAGTTTGTAACTGATGCATAAGTACTATAAAAAGATAGTGAGTGTTTGAGGAAGGCATTTTTCCTGATACAGTGATGACAGTATTATTTGTTCGATAATTCTAGAAGATAAGAAAAGCCATTTCACAGTCTTAAATCAAGTTGCATTATTACATATTCATAATTTCAAGAAAACCTACCCTAAGAAAAATTTTGATTATTCTTGAAGATATCATTAAATTGAATGCGATCGAGATAAACTCTTTAGTCAGGCTTATTTAAATGGTTAAATTTCAAGAAGGCATTCTGAAACTTTCTATTGCTTCCGAAAGCAATTATCATTTTAAAAGAAATTGTAGTGAACGAAGCTGCCTCTTTAAGTGGGTACTTTAACCAGCTGATAATAGCGAAAGTGAAGACTTTTTGCAATTTTCACTGAAAATATAATGTTCTGATGCATAGCTTTTCAGCAAAATAAACTTATAAAAGTTGAAAAGGAAAGGTGAGACACTTGGAACAAATTTTTTAGACCTTGCAGTAGATGCATTGTAAAATTTTGTGCCTTTACGCCGATTCAATCAGCTGTTTAGATCATAATTAATTTTCATAGAAAAGTACCAGACTGAATGAATAATGTTATTTATATCATTCATTCACCTTTGCTAAAATGCCTGCAATGTTTCCTCTTTTTCATGTCCCAATATTGTTCCCATGCAACCAGAAGAGAATTTAAAATTTTCAGAATATTTCAAATCATTCCAGTTACTTTCCAAAATTAATATTCAATAAATAGAAGATTAGAATTGTTTTGCCTTTTAAAAATTTTGTCTCTTTTTAGAATAGCTTAAAAAAATTTTTAATAGTGAAATGATAGAGTAATGAAATTTTAAAATACGGTCCGAAATGTTCACGAACAGCTAATATATAAAACTCTGTTTTTTTACCTTTCATATTTCAGTTAAACCATTCGAAACTGTCATAAATAGTTTTGATTTACATTTGTTAGGACTTTTTGGATCTAAATTTTATATATATTTAGACAATTTTGTAATCCAGTACTATAAATAGTCTTTTTCCTTGAGTTAGAAAGAATACTGCTGGAAATTATTTGGGAGTTAACGAAAATATCTAACAATTTCAAGTTTTGCCTAATGAAGAGCGTTACACACAGGTCGACCACAAAAAAATTAGTTCACATAGAAATTGTTAATTACCGAAAGATACATGTCGGGAAATCAGTTTTTTTTTTCCACAGAATCCCTAAGAAATTCTATCGAAAAGGCTGATCCGAAACAACAAGTCTCGCTTTTTAAATGATGCCAACCTCACAACGATCATAAATGACTTTGGTCATTTATGATTTTGGCTTGTCAAGCTTCCGTAATTTACTACCAACTTTCAAGTTAAATGAAAGAGGTGGAAGTATTTTTTCTATTCATGTAGTCAGCGGAACACCTTATCGTTTAAATTTTGGTGTAAATGGGACAAGTTTAAATGGATCCATTGCAATATATCATTTTTAAAATCGAGTCTTATCTTCAGTGATCAATAAACAAAAATGAAAAGCATATCAATACTTGGATTTATAGCGAAATGCCTTGTAATGAGCGTTGCTGCTTTGAATCGTGATGATTGTGATATTTGGATCCACTAAGCCAAGTTTTTCGGAATCCAATAGATGAGAAGCAGAATCAGTTTGTACGCAGAAGTTGTTGACTGTCTGTTACAGTTTACATTTGGAGTAGGCTCATTGGTTGTTTGAAACTAAAGGGTCATTGCGATCCACAGGCCTATTATCCATCAAAAAACTAGTTAAGTAGGAGGTACTGCAAGCTTCTATACTCAATCACGAGTAATTACAGGGATCAGTTCTACTGCTACTCTTACTTAGTGCTCCATTGCTAACGCTGGAAGCCACACTTACTTTCAGGCCAAGGCCCTAGCCATCCCATAGCAGTGTATCGAGTTGTTAAACAGTCCCCGTTGTCTTTGTCCCATCTCTTTTATAGGTTTTTGCCAAGCTTCTCTTTGTTTTTCATCCCATCTGTTAGCTCTTACGTTATCCCCTCTTAGGCCACTTCCCACAGAAGGAAAGGAAGACGAATGTTATCTATTTCTAGTTTTCTTCATTTGGCAAGGACTCCACCGAATCAACAAGCTTTTTCTGCTTTGGCCTGATTTTTTATGTGCATTTCTATTCATTCTGTTGGATATAGCACTACAGGATGATGTTAATCCTACTGAACAGATGCGAAAACGGACACATTATAGTTTTTTCTCGACAAAAGTCTATCGAAGTGAAGAAATTTACTGACTTGAACCAAATCTTGAAGAAATTCCTTCTTAAAATAAATGTGTTGGTGCTGAGTTATTTCGAATTTATTATATTGCTTCTTATATGAATCCTTTCTTCATATACCACTAATCTCCTGCTATCATTTTGCACTGGCAAAGATTAACTATAGTGACTCTTTTGGTACTAATTTCATGCATTTAAAGTCTTTCTAGAAAGCAAATGAAAAGCTCAACCACTTCAAATTCTCAATCCTTGCGAAGTACAAACCTAAAAGAACAAATAGAACAAACAGTGGAATGTGACTCGAAAGATCTGGAAGAGAGTGCCAAATTGAAAAAAAATGACACTACCGCGATAACGAAATTCGAGATGAACAAGGAAAGATTGTTAGTGAAGCATACTTCACACGCTTTACTCTACATCCCGGAATACCGACGGATATCAATTACATCAGGAAATTCAGTGACTTCTTGTCCAGCGATGTCATCAGTTGAAAATGGACATCAGAACGAACTTATGACATATCCTTCATCGTTACCTCCCTCACTTCTCAATAGTCGCAGACGGTCCATCCAAATCGGAGCACCAGCAATCGATTTTATCGGTCAGAAATTGTACAAGCGAAGTAATTCCCAATCAACTTTTGCATTGGACAGTGACACCACTAAAAGGAAACCTCTGACTTTAGTCTATCGTGTCAAAAATGACGGTTCAAGAGAAAAGATGCCACAAAGGAGACTGATGCGCTCAGTGGCACCTGAGATAGTGTCAACGCCACAGTGTTTCACTAAACGAGTGAGCTGGTTTTCGGTGAAGAATTTGAAAGAGAATGAATTATTAGTAGAAACATCTGCAGCCAGTAGGCGAAATCGTCGAGAGTCAGCAATGTTTAGCTTAAGCAATGAAACGCTCAGCAAAAATGGCTCTCGAAACAACAATCAATTCGGTTCAATGTTTCAACTCGATTATATCAGTTTGTTGGATAAGGAAACTGATACACCACCTTTGGACACTCTTAGCTGGAGTAATGAAGGTTCGTACACCTTCCATTACTCATTCCTTCATCGACATCTGAAGCTATCAGCTTCTTTTCAAGAACTCATTATTAAGGTTTTAAATTGAGATATCTACGTAGAATTATGGGTACACACACTTCAATTTCAATTCCAATGTCAAAATCTTACTAGCATTTTCATTATCATGAAATTTGAAAATATAATACACTTTTTTTGCTTTAAACTAGCAGGCAGTAGAAACTTATTAATCTCTCAATAGCAGTTTTTCAAAATTTTGTCCAACTGTTTCACTCTTCTGTGTAAGTTGCATACTCTTATAAACTTTGCAGTTCGATACTCTCTAACTAACGAGGAAATTGATCTAGATATGAACGCATGATTTCTTAGAATATCCAAACTAAAACTGAGCCACAAACTGAAGTAAAGCTAAAACATCAGTTATATCCTCGCTAATTCAATTATTATCCTAGTGTGCGATTTGACAGTAATTTCTTTATTGCAGTTTAACTGTAGAATTATTAGACAAACTTCTTTCCCACTATATTTTTCTATGCATCGTATTTTTGT